>CM048751.1:76985568-77293068 GCA_026315105.1 Locusta migratoria
GCTAACGACAGCAATTCTATTATTATTGAGTTGATCGTATAATACGGTTTAAAATACAATGTTTGTTTATTTATAAGAACTTCATCATCAGGTGATGGTCTAAAATAGAAACCATAATAATACTCATTTTGCCTAAGTAGGCTGGCGACCGATTTCCTTTTACTCATCACTAACTGGTTTCTGAGTACGCAAGTTTAGTTTCAGCATCAATTTTACTGTCAGTCACTTTATCTCGTAACTAAATCTGAGGTGACGCAGTTGCACAAATTTTCTTTATTCATTGGGATTCACACACGGTCGAAATTGAACCCTATGAGAGGGTAACACTACGAATGCATTGTTTGTCGAGGCGAGTAATTACACTATTCGTACTGTAGCTATTCGTAGGAGAACAGTATAATTGCTGAGTGTTAAAAGCGTTGCGTTATTTAATTCGTTAAATTCCATTCCCCTCGCTCTTATAGCCGTTTTTCCAGACACTAATATCTTTCTCCATATCCACAAATGCTACAAACTTAGATTTGCCTTTCCTTAACGTAGCCAAAAGGCAGGGTCGTAGAGTCCATATTGCCTCGCAATTGTTTCTTTTTTTCGTGTTTCTATAAATAACTGCTATTTAGAACTATGATATATTAATTTTATAGTTGGCTAAAATCCAAGGCAATCAGCACCTGGTTTCCTAGGAACTGGAATTATTGCAATTTTTTTTTTTTTTTTTTTTTTTTTTTTTTTTTTTTTTTTTTTTTTTTGAGGGTATGTCGCCTGTTTCATACATCTTACACACTAGATATCATCGTTTTGTTACGGCTGGTTCTCAGTCACGTTCATCTTGCGATATGACTGCGGCAAGAAAATAGGATGACTACCAGTAGTTTACTTTACTTAGCGCACGCTATTCCACGTTCTGCCTCACTGAGTTGCGTCTGACGTTGCCTCATCGTCACGCGGAGGGCAATGTTCGTTTTCCGTAACGGAAAATAGCGCAGTGTACGTGTCCTCCATAACCGTTAATGCTACTGTACATGACTTCCATCTCGTAAACAGCATCTCTCGGTGATCTTGGTTGATAATGACGAGGAAGCCAGTACAGAGAAAACACCTCCTCCGGTGGCGGTAGTCACGTGTACGAAAGACTGAAACACAGAACGTCGTTTGAGGAGCGGGATAAAAAGCCGCAAACACCTTTAATTCGCCTCGGATATAGACACTGGCACCTGCAGAAAGCCTTGTTTAATCTCTTGGGACGTTAGCGCCTCTTCTGACGTCTTTAAATGAATGGAACTCTCCTAATTTGCGTCAGTCTGGGCACACAGCTGCTCTACAGGAATAGTCTTTATCGTTCTTGTAACTGGCCGTACAGAACACTCTATGTTGGTTCACTACGTGTCTCTCCGATGTTTACAGCTGAATTATACGCGACTAAGACCGACACTAATAACTCAGTGTCTGCAAGTTACGTAGCCGGAACCCTGACGTCAGTATTATGTTGAATTCTGTCCTAATTTGAGGTTCAAACATTACTGTAGAATTACAAACTACTTTCAAGTTCAAACATTATTACAGGTATTGGGGAAATACATTGCAAAAAAAAAAAAAAAAAAAAAAAAAAAAAAAAAAAAAGACAAATAAAAAATAAAAAAAGGTACATCAGGAAATACGACGTCGATTTTTATCCGATGAGGCATATGACACATGGAGGATAGTAGTTGTAGTGATAATGGTTTCAACATCGTACACCATCAGATTACGTAGGGCCATCTGAGTGTATAATTTTATATGCAATGTTTACAGCCATAAGGCTCAGTGTGCTGTCTAGGTCTGAAGCAGACAGACGCCACGCCACGGAGACGCACTTGTACTTTCTACAGTCAAGTGCATAGTGTAGCTTATTATTTCCATTGTCTCTCAAACTGATCAAAATTGTACCACAAATTCTTTTGTAGCTGCTTCTGTACATAGTGTTACATATTCCAGTAGCTCGTCCTAGAAATTTGAAATTGCACAGGGCTACTGAATTAGTTCGACAGTTAGCTGCATTGAGTTACTCGTAACATGTGCGTTTGTTTACTTTAGTATCCCTCTTTTGCCTTTAAAAGTAGTCAGTCACATCCTGCTATTGCATTTGAGTTGCTTTCTCGAAAAATTAGAGGTATAATAGTGACATTTACTGCATCGGGTACATCATGGAAGCACTATATGGCTGATCAAATATGAACGTTGTGTTGCTAGTAGTGCATAATAATTTTTATTTGAATATTTTTCTCAGTATATTAGCGCTATACATTAATTGTGGTACTTTTTAAAGCTTCAAATAAGAAGTCATGCATTAAAGGTGACAAATTGAGACTTTCCGAATGGTGAAGCGGCCTTTCGTACATGCTGCATTAGTTGTACAAGCATACTGGTTCAGTTGTCAAGTGAACTTTTGAAACACGTCCATATAGCGTGTTCCATTTATTTTATCTCCAGTAAATGAATGTTGATGTTCAGACATTTTTTGAGTGTAGCGAGACGCTCCATTCGCGCTATGCGAGATACTAGATGTACAAGGTATTTTTTTGGCAAAAATATGGAATTATTTTGTTGTGCGTAATAATTTTAAATGTCAATTTTTTGTGTCTGAGGCCCCATATGGGATGGAGTATGCTGTGTTATGTTCCCACTGACCCCGCTTGCGCATAATTAATGGGACTTGTGTACAAAACAGTTTAAACAAGCGTTAGCCGCGCCTCCTTGCCCTTGTTCTCTGCTGGTTCAAACAGCATGGCAGCAGTTACCTATGGTGTTGGTCAAGTTCTGCCAACTCCCGGCCAGAGGCAAATCTTTAGCAAAGATGCTCAGCGAACCTTCCCATTCACTCCCCTTGCGCGCTGTGCATGTTACGTTTGCCTACCCAAGTCCGCTAAAGTGTTTGAAGGGGTTCCAATCAAAAATGTTCAAATGTTTGTAAATCTATCGGACCAAACTGCGTGGTCATCAGTCCGTAGCTTACAAACTACTTAAACCTAGGTAAACTAACCTAAGGACAACACACACACACACACACACCCATGCCCCAGGGAGGACTCGAACCTCCACGGCGAGCAACCTCGCGCTCCGCAGCGAGACGCTTTAGACCGCTCGGCTACTCCACCGCGGCTTGAAGGGGTTCCCACTCCACTTTAGATAGCTGGAGAGTAGCGACCAAGAGGGTGACCACGAGTCACAAACTCGACCACGAGTCGCTGGCTGGCCTTTGGCGGGGTAAGTTTGCTTTTGGTGTTGGCTCTGTTCTAAGCATGTGGCTAAACTTTGTTTCGATTCGATTGTAAGTTGAAAATTCTCGTCCGCGTCTCTAGTTCTCTCTATAACGTCACGGCAATGCGTAGTGGTGAGATTTTATTTAATTTTGTTATGGGTTGCTAATTTCATGATGATTTTTGCCGAAGGTTGATTTCGCGGCCTCACTGATGTTCGTTAATAGAATCCTTACACTCCCTGACTGTAGAGTCCTTCCTTCCTACGTTTATACATGTTTTAATGTTTTTCATGTTCATTTGATAGATAAATTTGATATTTTTCGGGAACTTTTCAATACTTCCGGTGTCTGCCCTTTGTCCATAGAACACGTGAATGGTATGAGATAGAGCCCTCAGCTTACTTTAGCACCCAATGCGCACTAGTTGGTAACTATATCCTACATGTCTGATTTGTAGTACGTGTAGCGTGGTAAATTTCCCCCCAATTTTGGTTCTTCTAAGCTTTAACTTCCGTACTCGCTACCCCACGTGAATGGCAAATAGCGTGTTCTATACTGTAGTCATTCCTATTAGATAGAACTTCTTCCTCTGAGTAGAATGAATCGCTACACGACATATCTCATGTTTTTATTTTTATTTTATTTTTTTTTTTTTCGAAATTGTAATTTTTCCCTTTCCTAACTTTTTGTTATCCAACCCCACGAAGTAATGTAGGATTCTGTAACCTTTTTTATTAGCTGATATTATTCCCATGAGTAGGTCGAATGATTATACGACTTTTCTCACGATCTTATGTCTTACGAAACTGAATTTTTTCCAACTTGTTCAAATTTCGTGATCTGGCCCTGTAGCATGTCCTACCTTTCTGTAACCTTGCTTATTAGCTGGATATCATTCCCGTGGGTAGTACGTATGGTTGCACGACCTATCTCGCAGTGTCACTTGTGCTAAAATGTTTTTTTTTTTTTTTTTTCCTGGGATTCTAATATCCGACACTGTAGGGTGTTGTTTTGACCTGAAACCTTTCTCATTCAGTAGTTCTCTTCCCCCTGTGCAAAACGAACACCAGAACGTTTGTTTTTAAGTATTATTTAGTGAACTTTCTGATTTAATCGCTATCTTGAATTTCTCTGCAAACTTGTACTTCGCGTCTTCTACCACCTGCGTTTGTTCCAGCTGATAGCTACCCTGAGCCTAAGCCACAAGACCACACACTACGGGACAAAGTTTTTCTTTTATTGGTGCGCGAATGAACCTGCTGTTCCGTACCGCGTCCTGCTCCTGGCTTTGCTGTTTTCGTGTTCGGTGCAGGTAAGTACCAGCATGGCTTGGCGCATGTATCTGTGTGAGAAGGAAGGAATCTTAGGGTTTAACGTCCCGTCGACTGCTTCGTCATTAGAGACGGTGTGTGAGAAAAATAATTATTAATTAAGCTAGTGCAACTTTTGCAGGTGGATAGTATTAGTGTGGATTCTTTGTAAGGTGTGTGATTATTATATTTAAATCGGTCTCTCCTCCTTTGTTGTTTATGTCTTGAACAATAAATCACTTTATTAAATTTATCCTTCTGTCCTAATTTAAATTTTCCCACACTATATATTTTATAAATGTTGTGTAGTTAAATATCTTGACTCTTGCTCCTTTGTGGAGGAGAGAAAACTAACCCGCGCTTCCGTTGCCACCATTTATTATTTAATAAATAGGTGGGGATCGTCAATAAATTAACTGCAATTCCATTAAGAAAAATAGTAAAGACATGCTTCTTTCACTTGGTTATCTGAGCCAGCCGCGGTGGAGTAGCCGAGCGGTCTAAAGCACCTCGCTGCGGAGCGCGCGGTTTCTCGCCGTGGAGGTTCGAGTCCTCCCTGGGGCATGGGTGTGTGTGTTTGTTCTTAGGTTGGTTTACCTAGGTTTAAGTAGTTTGTAAGCTACGGACTGATGACCACGCAGTTTGGTCCGATAGATTTACAAACATTTGAACATTTATCTGAGCCAGAATTTTATTTAGAGAACTACACGCATCTTTCATTTGGCGTATCGTTTTCAGGATTCGTCTTTCTGGCGTGTTCTGATTTATTTAATTTTACTTTATATTGTAACAACTATCCACCCGACCCCTGCAATTGTGTGAGTACAGAAGTGCAGCAAGCGCTCAAATCTGATTGATTTTCTTTTTCAGAGGCGCAAATTGTGTACTTATTTGTGTATTTTTAGGGAGTTTGGTTTTGTTAAGGGTAGTATTTCGTGCTTTTTCGACAGCGTGTAAATTGCGTGTGACATTTTTATCAAAGCACCCGTGTTCTATCACGAGCATTGCTACGTACTAGAATTTTCTTAGTCTCTGTGGTTATCAATATGGACTGTTCCTCATCTTCGTCGCGTAGGCGCGCGGCGATCAAATAACAAGAGAGCGAACGGGATAGATCACGGGAATCGGAGAGTAACGCGGTAATAGATTATCGGCCAGCCGCGTCGGTAGGGAACTTGAACCCACCAAATCAAGGGGCAACCGCTCCCGTAGTTAACCAGACGCAGAACACGGAAAATACCTGCTCCACTCTGACCGGAAGCCAGGCAGTGCCAAATATGGCCTGAAGCCGGGTCGGGTTCGTGTGTAGACAATACGGCACCCGGGCCAACGCCTGCGCCAGTGAGTAACGAGCTGGCCTGTTACTCGTCCATATTGTCGATATCAAGGGGCGTATCGCTAAGCAGGCAGAAGAGATAGGCGGAATAAAAACACAAGTTCTGGACAAGATAAGCGGAATCAAAACACGAGTTCGGAAAGAGACAGGTAGAATGAAAACACAAGTTAGGGAAGAGATAGACGGAATCGAAACACAATTTCGAGAAGAGATAGGTGGAATCAAAAATCGGATGCAAGGGAATATTGACAGACAAGAGGAGATTGCCCGAGAACTTGTATCCAGGCAGGAGGAAATTGTAGGTCACGTAGACGAGATGGCGAAAGTGATGATCGAAAAGATTTAGCAGAACTCAGAAGCCATAAACCTGAACTGGACTGAAATCACCAAGGTTAACGTGAGGATTGACACAGTAGAAGTACGCGTCGACGGTGTGATAGAGGGTGTCGGCGAGTTGAGGACAAATTTCGACGACGTGGAAAAACGTGTCGGAGACGTGCGTACCTACGTCAACGCCATTGGCGTTGTGGCCGGCCGCGTTGACGAAGTGATTTCGTCCGTTGGTTCAGTAGGTGGTCGTGAGGATGCGATGGTGTCCGAGGTGGAAGAGGTAAAAAAAAAACAGCTTGGGGACATCACCGCCCGACTGGCTCAAGCGCACGTAACAAGCGGGGAATGCGCACATACCGAGCACGGAGTAGCGCTGCGTGAGCGAGGAGAGAATGGGCCGTGTGAGGCGGAACACATTCCGGTTGCTGCAGTTACGTGGGCAGTGACGCGCGTGGAAACCGCCGCGGAGGATCCGACAAGTACGCCGATTCCGCATTTGACGATGATGATACGCCGTATACAGGCAACGCCACCAAGATACAAGGCCTGTGCGCTGCCTGCCAAGAACAGTCATAACAAAAGCAAATTATTTGTCTTATGTAGCGTTCTGCTGAGTTTGGTAATACATACACGTTGCACACTGTGTTTTAGAATGTTCTTAACATTATTTATGTGATTCACAGACACATTTGTTATGGTATAAGATATTTATGAACTATTAGTAAGATGTGTTACCGATATTGGAATCGGACGATTCATATTAGGCGTTTTGTCTCATAACAGCAAAATTCTGCACGGAGAATCATTTAGATAACACGAAAAACATTCTGCAACACATTGTGCAACGTATACGTATTCCCAAACTCAACACAACTCTTCATAAGACAAATAGTTTGCTTTGTTATAACTACGCTTGGCAGGCAGCGCACAGGCCTTGTATCTAGGTGGCGTTGATACAGGTCCCGCAAGCCGTCCGAGCAGAGCAACTGGAGGTATTCGAGAGCCGACTACAACCACCCCGCGCATGGCTGGACCAATTTGAGTATTCACTGGCCCGAGTGCAGTAGATTTTGGATGTGGGTTCCTTGAAGGGGAGCCCTTGTAGTAGTACATTTAGTAAATTTAGTAATTCTTGTGACATTGATTTCGAATATATAGTGGCAGAGATATTCCTTAATATATTTCTGTAGTGCTGTCAACTGTGGAGCTTAAGACTCTTTGTCAGAGATTGTTTTATGTTTGTTCTCTGGTTGTGGTTTACGAAGATATGTTGTGGCATGTTCTAAAACTGAATGTACGTTTGGTTAATCAAAAACTATTATTATTATTTACGAAGCAACAATAAAAGAATATTAACCTGAAATTGATGAGAGTCTGCGAAGTCATTTTTTTAATATAAAGTATACAAACAACTTCAAACGACCACTTCAAGAATTTGATGAAGGTGAGATATAATCCAGTGATCTGGATACTCTTATTTACTAATCAGATTGAAGCAAGTTACAGAAGACCTCGTCAGCAGTGTGTCTGTGTGGCGCTGAACGAAGAGATCCACGAACCTGCATTAAACACGGCGACGAATATCTTTCAAAAATTGTTTACAAGTCATCCTATAAATTTTCTTTCTTCTTTCAGCCTACAATAGAAGTGCAGACTGCTGGCAAAAAACAAACTGGTTCTATTAATGTGTCTGTGTACATTACGACAACACGTTACACAAAATTACAATAAGAACAGTACCATTATAAACTGGCTAAACCTACTGACAGGACACGTAAAAATCTTGTAAACAATTGCCTATACAACACATACACTTGATAAAAGTAACTATAAACATTATTTATGTATGTATTATTATTATTTGTGGCTAACTGATTTTTTTATTTTGTTTTATGTAAACCATTACACATATTTACGCACGAGTAGTTGCTGATCTGTACATCGTAGACCACTGCTGCATGTCAACATAACGCAGACATCGAAAAGTAGGTGTATTTGTATTTCTATCAAAGCTGACTCTTCTACTGAATGTAAAATTATTTGAAGAAGATAGGTTGTCTCAATTTGTAGTAGACTATATTTTTTTAGAGATTTATATCTTTTTCTTTATTTGTGTCTTATGTGTGTCTGGAAATTAGATTTCTGATTTATGCGAGTGTCAGAAAGGTTACATAATTTTAGGGTTTTAATTAGGGATCTGACCTTCAATTATTAATAGCTGAGTTTATGGTGCTAACTAGGAACCAGTTTAGGATGGCACATGCGCAAGAAAACATTCAGCAATTAAGTAATGAACAGCAGCCACAAGATCCTATGTCGCTAGTTCTATTGCGAATTCAACAACTTTCCGTACAATTCCAGACCAGTCAAGCAGAATTAAAGAACGAGTTTCAAGTGAGTAAGGCCGCATTAGTTGCATTAAGATCCGAATTACAGGCTACGAAATCTGACATACAAACACAAATGATAGAGTCTCAGACAGCCATAAATAGTGCAATACAGGGAATTACAAAGACGCAAAGAAAGTTAACTTCGGAATTCGAAGAGTTTCGTGAACATCATAGCCATTTGCCAGAGGCGTTTGATTTAATGAAAACAGAATTACACGCTGTAAAACAAAATGAAGAACAGCTGACGAGTAATGTTGCACAACTGTCAGCGATTGTAGAAGATATCACGAGCGGCCAAAGAGATATTATTAAGAAGCAGGTCGCGCAGCAATCGCACGTATTTACTTAAGTATTTCAACACTGGATTGATAATAAAGAAAATCAGATTAGTAGCACTGTCAAAGACAAGGTACATGAAGTGTTGAAAGAAGCTGAATTAGAAAGAGAAATCGCTAATTCTGAATTCAGGAAAGGTTTGGAAGAGATGCGGAAACAACTGAGAGAAGATTTTTTAGAATGGCGAGCTGCTATTGACAAACAAGTCACAGATGTTAGCCAGCGTATAACCTTTAACACATTTAACGATGATACCTTGTCGATCGAGAATCATGATAGAGTAACAACTAAGGGTAGTATCTCTAGAGAAAATAAATACGAAAAATCTGAGGAGCGAACACAACCTAGCGGAATCTTTGCACATAATGTAACAACGGATATGCGTAACGATCATGATCATGCGAGAAAACAAGAAAAATTAATTAAGCTTATGAAATTTTCGACATTTAATCCAGACAAAATGTACATCCTATAATTTTTATTAAGGCATTCAAAGGCGCGTTACCAAGAGTTTGGACAGAGCAACAGAAAATCGGTTTTGTGAGTGGTTATATAGTGGGTGAAGGTAGATTGTGGGCGATTGAAGCTTCAGAAACGTGTGAGACATACGAGGCATTTGAGAAAGCATTTGTTTCAAAATACTGGTCAGATGCTATTCAAGACAGAGTAAGAGAACAAATATATAAACCTGAGCCTTATAATCTAAAGTTAGATACTCTTCGAAGATATTTTGAAAAATACCACAATAAGACAAAATATTTATCACAAGCGATATCAGCCAAAGATTTAATACGCATACTTAAGGAAAAGTTACCACCATATATAGAAGAGAAGTTATTGCACGGCAATGATACAAACTTTGATGATTTCTTGGTAGCTGTTGATGCAGTGGATAAGTTATTGGAACGTCAAAGGACTATGAGAACATATGGCAATGGAAGTAATAGACAGTTATTCAATAACGAAGAACAAGGAAATCAACAACAGAAGTGGGGCAACAATAATAATAGTAATGTAAACAGACAACTAGGACCAACGAATGGGAATAATAATGAAAACAAATGGGGCAACAGACAGAACATGAATAAGTATAGAAATAAGAGACAGGAAAGAAGATTTAATCCATGGAACCAGAATAATTCCGGATCAATGAATTCACAAGGAAATTCTGATTCACCAAATCAAGGAAATGTAACTAAAGGTGATTGGAGAATCCTTTCTGCAATAATCACTGATGTTACAGATGAACAAGTAACGATAAACAACCAGAGACAGGAAAACTAAATGGGACCTACTTTGGCCTCAAAAGCAAGGTCGCTAGTGATGAATGGGGCAGCAATGGAAGCATAAAAATGATACGATTTAATGATGGACTTGACATTAGGGAAGAGTTAGTGCAGGAAGATAGACCGTGCAACTTCAAACCAAAGAACATTCCACAAGCGGCAATTCAGGTGAAGATTGCAGGACTGAATATAATGGCAATTTTGGTTACTGGAGCCAGTATAAATGCAATGAATATGAATTTAATGAAGAAGCTAAAGGAAAAAATAGATGTACCCATACTACCCGTGGTAAACTGTATAATACTAGGAGCTGTTGGTGGACGCTCTACAAATGTCAAACTCCAAGCAAGAATTACTTTGGAACTAGATAATGGAGCAATTATGTGCACATGTCTTGTGGTTCCAGATATTGTAGTGGATTTATTGTTAGGGAATGAATTTATCCGTGAGATGAAAGCCATTATAGACTTCGCCATGGGAAAGCTCATATTAAATAGAAGGTCCATTAATAGTAGATCTAGTTCATAAACAGGAAATACATGGGAGATATTGCAAGCCAATTGCCATAAAGCTTATTAACGGAGAACATGTTAAAGGAAGAAATTATGCAACAAATAATAACATATCTGATATCTCTAGTGTGAAACAACAGATAAAACAAAAAGTAAAAGAAGCTGTAGCCCTAATGCTAATACAAAACATCGAATTGCAACAATTGCTGCATGAATATGTTCAGGTATTTGATGAGAAGCCTGGTATAATAAGAGGTTATCTATGTCATCTTAATGTTGCACCTCATAACACCTACTGCCACCGTTATTATTCAATCCCGTGTGCACTCAAAGTTGCTGCAGATATTGAAATTAAACGTATGCTAACTTGGGGAATTATAGAGTCTTCCACAAGTCAATATTGTAGTCCATTACTTGTAGTGCCTAAATCAGATGGCAGTGTACGATTAGTTCTCGATGCCAGACAAATTAATAAAATTATTCTTCCAGTCCGAAGTCAACCGCCGAATATAGAAGAACTCATACAGAAATTTTCAGGTATCAAGATTTTTTCCACCATTGTCCAGAGATCATCGTTCTGGCAGGTACCACTGGACAAGGAATCAAGGAAATATACGGCATTTCTTTATGCAGGAAGGAGTTATCAATTTACTGTTCTGCCTTTTGGGCTAAATGAAGCTCAGGAATTTTTATATCTGCACTAGACACGGAGTTGGAGATTTAATCACTCCATTTGTTGATGATATGTTAATTGCCACCAAGACTTGGAATGAGCATAAGGAAATTTTAAAACGAGTTCTAGACAAATTCAGTTATTCAGGTGTAACAGTAAATCTGAAAAAATCGAAATTTTCATTAACTGAAACAAATTTTCTAGGGCCTTTAATTACAACCTATGGGATTCTTCCAGCAAAGAAGAAGATCACTGCAATAGAAAATGCACCAGCACCAAGAAATAGAACACAACTAAAGGCTTTTCTGGGTTTGGCATCATTCTATCGTCGATTCCTTTCTAATCAAGTCCTAAATTCAGAGCCATTGTTAAATCTGCTAAAAAAAGAATGTCACTTGGCAGTGGAGTCAAGAGTGTCAGCAAGCATTTGACAACATCAAGACTGCACTTGTCAATGCTCCTATACTATATCATCCAGATATGAAACTTGACTTTGGGCTAATGACGGATTCATGTTCATATGGATTGGGATCATGTTTATTCCAAATTCAAAAAAATCAATGGGAAATCTACTTTCTGTGCAATTGCATTTGCAAGCAGAACGTTGACTAACTGTGAGCGGGCATATACGACTACAGAACTAAAAGCACTAGCTGTGGTGTGGTCTTTTAGAAAATTTCATTATTATTTAGCTGGAGCCTACACCTATGTATATTGTGACCATCAAGCCCTCAGTTTTCTCAACACCTGCAAGTTGTTACATCAAAGACTAGCAAGGTGGACCTTAATTCTTCAGGAGTACAGATTCGAAATTACATATGTCCAGGGCAAAGACAATATAATTGCAGATGCATTGTCAAGAATGCCACAAGGATTGACAGAAGCTATGGATATAGAAGAACAAACCACAGAATTTAGAGTATTGTTAATGAAAGACCTGGACAATACACATATATATCTTAAGATGTGTAAAAATATGGCACGTCTACAACCTGAAGATCCACATTGGTGTGATATAATTGAAAAAGTGAGAACAGGAACAAATAAAAAATTAAATGATCTATATCAGATATACAATCATGTCTTATTTCATCGAAGACACCATCAATCAACTAAATGGTGTTTATGTATTCCAACAGCATTCATAGAAAGATCGATATGGCATACACATTTAGTATGGGGACATTGTGGAATCCAAAGCTGTACTGACAAGATAGGAAGATACTGTCATGTAATCAACCTTAGGAGAACTGTACAAAACATTATAAGAAAGTGTCAAATATGCCAGAAAGCTAAACCCTCTAATCATGGAGCAAGGGGAATGTTACATCATATCATCTGTGAGGAACCTCTAAAAATAGTAAGCATAGATGTAATGGGACCTCTGCCCTGTGCCAAAGGAAATGTAAAATATATTGTTGGGGTATATGATTTGTTTACTAAGTACATAAAATTATATCCCATACGCACAAATTCTGCAGTATCAATCATCGAGAAGATTTCTCATGAATATATTCCGAGTGTAGGTAAACCATGTGCGATGTTATCAGACAATGCAGCAAATTTTACTG
The DNA here is from genome assembly GCA_026315105.1 of Locusta migratoria. Classification (NCBI taxonomy): domain Eukaryota; kingdom Metazoa; phylum Arthropoda; class Insecta; order Orthoptera; family Acrididae; genus Locusta; species Locusta migratoria. The sequence goes on from CM048751.1 coordinate 76,998,551, forward strand.
GGAAAATGTGGAGAAAATTTCTTCAAGATAATAATATAAAGCAGATTTTGATATCAAGGTTCCACCCAGAAGGAAACCCTATTGAGAGATTGTTCCGAGAGCTGAATAGGTTCATAAGGACATACTGTCATCACAAACAAACAATGTGGGTAGAGTGTTTAAAGCAATTTGAAGAGATATATAACAATTTGTCGCACACTTCCACTAACTATACACCAACAGATTTGATGTACGATGTGAAAACTGTTTACCTTCAATAACTACAAAAATATGCAACCTACAAAAATGAGACCTACATATTCGTAATCAGCGCAAAAAACTGAACCAAATACACTTTACACGGAAGCTGACAATGCTCCGAGCCATGGTAATGGTTGGATTACAGCTGCAATTGTTCGTGGTAACGGTGATACTTTAAAGGCGCAAGGTGGACTTGAGAGTTTTAATAATAGAGATGTGATTGCTTATCGGATATTTCAAGTGTTTGAAGTGTATAATAAGGATATGGGTAAATCGTATTACTCTTGTAACATGCCATTTGTTGTTAGAACTCGTAATCATCGTAGAGTTAACGAACAGGAAGGCGTCGCTATTTGGATTAAAGGAATGTTGAATTGTAGTAAGATTAGAGTTATTGGAGATGCGTTGTATTATTATCGTCATTGAAATAAAGAAGTATTTTTAGTTTCAATAACAGTTTTATTTTAAGATAAGGACACACTATACATATTGAACTGTAATGTAGTCCGAGTTGGTAAGGTTGGTCAGGAGGATAGGTTACCGGTTAGTAAGGGTGCAACAGCAACAACAAATGGAGGGTACCAGCAATGGGGGGAGTAGCGACTCCCCTAAGCGGTATGCAACCCGCGGCAATGTGACGTCAGCGATAACGGACTTAGCCGCGGCGAGGCCACCCGCCGCGCTTACGCGTGCGTCTAGAGTTCCTTTAGCACGCGTACGGGTTTAGGTACGGATCGAATTTTACCGTACGTTTTCCGTGTAAAGTGTATTTGGTTCAGTTTTTTGCGCTGATTACGAATATGTAGGTCTCACCCTGTGTTGTATTATTATCGTCATTGAAATAAAGAAGTATTTTTAGTTTCAATAACAGTTTTATTTTAAGAATCTAGGGAGGCCAAGATTCGTCAAGCCATTATTAACATTAAGAGCATGGCTCAACAAAGAAAAAATATTTTGACAGTCACTTAAAGAGAATACAATAATTTGCTATTGGACAAAAGATTTTGTTAAGGTGTCATCCAAAATCATCAAAACTGAAGAAGATAAATAGAAAGTGGCAATTAAAATATGCAGGACCATATATTGTATTGGGAATTCCCAATCCAGGTGCATATCTTTTAGCATACCCTGTTAGTGGAAATGTGAAAGGTGTTTATCCACACCAGGACCTTAAACCATATTTTGTTAAAGACTGAATATGAATCAGATGTGTAAATTTTAGTTAGAAATAGGTTTGTCTTATGTGATGACTTATGTTTCTTTTTTTAGGCTTATCATCAAACTGTTTGCATGATAAGACATTGTCATTTAATTGTCTAATTTTTTTTTATTTCTCTTTCAGATGATTGTTATGTAGTAATGTATTCTTTTTATCTTGGTTAGGTATGAATAATTTGTATTACAGCTGCTGATCCACTGTAGACAGAATAAACAATAAATTTAGAACAAATAAGTAGATTCCGAATTTCTATGGGATATTAAAATGGAATATATTAGTTCTGTTCTTTCTCGAATTAATATTCTGTAGAGAGAGTTGGCTATGATATAACTAAAAATGCATATTTAAAATAAAAATAATAATAATAAAAAGAGAAGAAGTTACTAATAGGGCAGGAGTTCAGCTTCATTAAAACTCAGGCAGTCAGCTGTACTCCTGGGGAGGCCAGTGTAGTAGTACATTTAGTAATTCATGTGACATTGATTTCGAATATATAGTGGCAGAGATATTCCTTAATATATTTCTGTAGTGCTGTCAACTGTGGAGCTTAAGACTCTTTGTCAGAGATTGTTTTATGTTTGTTCTCTGGTTGTGGTTTACGAAGATATGTTGTGGCATGTTCTAAAACTGAATGTACGTTTGGTTAATCAAAAACTATTATTATTATTTACGAAGCAACAATAAAAGAATATTAACCTGAAATTGATGAGAGTCTGCGAAGTCATTTTTTTAATATAAAGTATACAAACAACTTCAAACGACCACTTCAAGAATTTGATGAAGGTGAGATATAATCCAGTGATCTGGATACTCTTATTTACTAATCAGATTGAAGCAAGTTACAGAAGACCTCGTCAGCAGTGTGTCTGTGTGGCGCTGAACGAAGAGATCCACGAACCTGCATTAAACACGGCGACGAATATCTTTCAAAAATTGTTTACAAGTCATCCTATAAATTTTCTTTCTTCTTTCAGCCTACAATAGAAGTGCAGACTGCTGGCAAAAAACAAACTGGTTCTATTAATGTGTCTGTGTACATTACGACAACACGTTATACAAAATTACAATAAGAACAGTACCATTATACTCTCCACAAAAATGCGAGCATTCCTGAGAAATGGGATCGATTACCGCGGTTTCCGTCAACATTTCCTCGCGTCCTACTGGTCTGAAAACCCGCAGGACCGGGTGAGGCGTAGTATCTTAATGATGCCACACTACCACCCCTCCTTCTCGAACCCTAGTGAATTTGTACCGGTCATGCTGACAAAGAACCAATTTCTCTTTTTTTCCTATCTGATACCGGAATTAATAAGGATCTGCCTAACTAAACTGCCGAAGAGATTGCGCAATGCCATCATTGGATGGAGGTCCAAGGATCACTTAGAGCAATTTCAGGCGATGCTAGATGAGCTCGTGTTCGATTATGAGCCGCCAGCAAGTAGCTCAAACTGGAGTGTCAGTGTTAGTGTGAATTCCTATCAGGGTCACAATTTCCGCAATCGCCCGTATAACGCGAACTCTAACGGCAGTGCACACTGTCCCGTGGGGCATAGTAAACGCACAGGTCCTTGCGACGGCGCGTGCCAGGAAACGAAGGGTTCCTGGAAAGAGAACCAGAAGCAAAAGAAGTGGGGAAACGATAAACAGTTTAAGACAAGCAATGAAAAGAACGGTCAGCAAAATCGTGTGCACTGGCAGAGACCACCGACTCCTCCGCAAGGCGTCGAGGTGCGGTCGCCTGACCCACGGCATAATGTGCCGGAAAAATCTGCAACGACTGTCTACTTCCCAACAATGACGGAGTCCCTCCGTTGCTACTCGTTGCTACTCATTTGGTTGACATAAGTATATATCCAGTGTGGGTTCACGGCAACAGCAGCTAACACACCAACTGCACCCGCTTCTCCTGTGACGGGCATGTTTCGATCATACCTGTCGCATACAGTTGGCGGTAGATGTTTTGAAATTTGCGGCATGTTGGATGCTCTCTGTCCGGGTACCGTTCTGCATACACCCTGCAGGCTTCAGCTGCATTTTGTCGACACTCACCATAGATGAGTATCATCTACGCCTTTTCAGAGTTCGAATATACCATGGTCACAGTTCCTACAACTCTACACTATTACAGACGTCTGGTAACACAGTGTACTACAGTTAGTCTGCGTGCAAAGACGAATGCAGAATAACAATAGCAGCAAGCGCTACATGCAGACACTATGACAGCTAGACCAAACCACAACAGTGCACTACAGCCACACTCGTAAACATGGTCGTCATCGTAAACACGTTCATAAATGTTCAAATGTTTGTTAAGCTTAAGGGACTTAACTACGGGGTCATCAGTCCCTAAACTTACAAACTACTTATGAACTAGCTACAACTAAGGACGGCACAAATATCCATGCCCGAAGGGGGATTCGAACCCCCGACCGTAGTGGCCGTGCAGACCGTGACTGAAGCGCCTCAGTCCCCTCGGCCACCGCGGCCGGCCGTAAAATGTCCCTGCAGATGCTGCTCGACAACCGTGGCCCATGTTTAGGGCTGAACATCGGAGGTTTCAAGCATCGACTTTAGGCTACAGTATCTCCGGATGTAATTAACATTTTACAATGCAACAAACGGCACTGATTACGTATTTGTTCATACGTTCAGATGTGCTAATAAAAATAACGGGGTTTCATTTTTTTTTTAAACGTAGGTTTGTGTTAAAAACATACTTCCGTGCATTTTTTTTTTTTTTTTATGGTTTGTATTAACCAATTACACAAGCCTCTCTCCGCACGTTCGGTCTGTGGATAGATTCCATTCTACTGTGTTTTTGTTTTGTATATGTTTGTGTACGTATTACTTAAGGTGACATGAAAATTTAGTGTCGCAGGGGTATCGTTTTTTACTTTATAGCATGTAGACATTGACTTCAAATCGATAGCTTTGATGTGTAATGTCAGTAGTACTGTTCTATCAGCAGACACAGAAAAGCGTCATGGTATGCACAAGTTGTCGGTGTACGCTCTTCGCTGCGGAGACGCCACCTGTTGCGCTCCTTTGGGCACTGGTCGGCAAAGTAACTGTTCAATTTTAAGTAAATAATTAAATGTTTGTGTCGTTTCCATGTTCTTGTCTTCCGCTCGCGTGTATAGAAGTGTCCTTTCCGGGTTATGTCAGTACCGGGAAACTGGGATCGTTAGGTGTGCTACAACGTCCTCGTTGCAGGAGTTGTATTGAGTACCTCCAGTTAGGTAGAGGGAAGCGCAGTACAAGTGCCGTGGCAGGTGCCCGCGGTCACAGTTTCAAGTGAGCCGCCTTGTTTATTTAGTAGCATAATGATGCCGCCGTCGTAGTGTCATTACCGATTTCCGCTGCAAGAGTGTAGTAGGCGTTGTTAATTTTGGGGAGAGGTTCCCCAGGCTCTCGAGACAAAATATTCGTGTCAAGAAAGAAGCAGGATGAATCAGAATGATTCTTAAAATTCTCCGCAACTTGGTCGCTAATAAAAAACTATTAGTTGTACACCCAGTAATGGAATTTGCCAGTGTAATGTTTCAGATCGTCCCTAAGAAATGTGTACTTGGGGAGAGACGAGAGGAAGAATGGAATAGAAAGAGACAGAAGACAGGTCAGGAATCCATGAATTTTATAAAGGGAGACGGACCCGGAACTGTATGATTAGTATCGCCCTTAAAGTTCGCGACCAACACACGAGGATGTGTAAGGATACCTACCATAGAAGAGGTGATATAGATTCTGTATTTTCTACAGTAAATAATAATTTCTGTTTTAGGTGGAACCTTGAAAATAAATTTATGTACTAATGTGATTTGTCCACATTGTGTAACATGTTGTCTTGCAAGACTTATTTTCATGCTGCATTTTCTCTCATGTAAAAGGCATAAGTTTTCCCTTGTGTTGTACTGCGTTTTAATTTTCTTTTATTCCTAGGCGCTTAGGTATTATGTGTCATGATTCTGTAATTGTTTGTGTACTCCCTTAGCGTAAAGTTTTGGGGGGAAACTAATTTTAACTTGGAATGGTCGTTGTGCTATGTCGGTGCACCGCTAATACGTGCGGTTGGCATGCCAATATATGTCCTGAGGAACGAGCTGTTGGTTAGGAACCCAAAGAAGTGGTTTAACCGACATAATTAAACTGGTGCTAATAATGATTTTTACTCCCGGGAGACGTAAAGTGTGGTGTCTGTCTCTATTTTTTCACTTACAGATAAACAAACACGCCGGAGAGGAGAATTTGTGCATGCTTCATATGTAGACTATGGCACAAGTAGTTAGGCAGTAGCTAGTCAAGGTAGTGTAGCTTGGGATAACGCATAACAAATGCATGACAAACTATATCACGAGCGACACAGCCAGTGTCTGAAATGTTTCTGCTCTCAGCGCTGCAGCTTCACGAGATTTTTATGTATGCCTCTGGTCCTCGCACTCTCTCTGCTTGCTGCCTCCCTGTGCATATGAATCAGTGCATATCAAAATGAACGAGTGACGTATATTTTACTTTCATTGTGGCCTCATAGGTTATCATGTTGGGTTAACTTTGTAAAGTCGATTTTTTTTTTAATTTTGTAAATTCGTAGAATGTGTTTGTACCTGAGTGTAGACTCATGTGACTCCTGGCATTGTACATTCAGCAATGTCGTTCCGTAGAATGAACAATTACAGGCGACTATGTTTAGCTGTAAGAATTTTGTGAAGTGTTAGTTCTGTGCAGACTCATCAAAGCTCCACGCCACCAACCGCTGTAAGAAGTCGATGGAGGACACAGAAGAATGGTTTACCGCAGGGCAGCGTGCTTGCTCCACTGCTCTTTAACATTTACACGAATGACCAGACACTCCCGGAGGGCACTCAAAGTTTTATATGTGCAGACGACCTGTAGTATTACATTAAAAAAATTCATTCGATAAATAATTTATTTACGATGCTTATCGCTGACCACAGCTTTCTCTGGCAGCTAATTACGCTGTTCATATATTTTTGATTTTCATCTGTCTTTTACGAGCTGCCCAGAACGCGGTTGTGAACTTGGTCTTTCATGTTTTCTACCTCATTGAGAACAGTCGCACGTCAGGGACTTCATTATTAATGTAAGTGTGTGTGAGAGCGTTTTTCTTATGAAGCATGGCGAAAATATAATTAGTTACGTATAAATCTTTTACTTATTTCAAATGACCCACCTTCAATAATTCATGAAGTGTTGCTATTTTTCCAGCAGTAATCTTAATTATGTAATATGATGGTTGGAGCCATTGTTGGATTTGTATCTATAATTTACTAGATTTACTTCGAGATCTCATTATTTATAATTTTCATGACTGTGACTTTCTAGTAATGCCTGCAAAGAAATCTTCGGAATTAAACAAAATCCGATTGATTTAAAGAGCCTTTTGTCACGAAAGTTAACTTAATAAAACATCATTTTACACAATGCAGCAAGAGTTTTTACGGCTTCATCTGCTACATCCAGTCAACTTAACATAATCATCATGGTAAGAAAGGTCATAGCGGAATCTGTTAGTTTCTTTGTATAATATTGTGCTCAGGTGTTGCTTTCATTCCAAATTACTACTGCCGCTAAACTTTAAAGTCAGGTTCCGCCTCCTTTTTTGAGTCTTCTATCTATAAGGTTACCTAAATGTGTCAGAACCACCAAATTATTTTCCTGTATTATTGTACCGTTAGTGAACTTAAATATCGGCTACGAACAGTAACTAATACTCCAACACCTGATAGGAAGAAAGAAAACGCAATGTTACAGACCGGGCCATTACTGGCCGAGGAAACACCTTCGAGACCATGGAAATCAAACTGTCGGAAGCCCTTGACCAACTCGCCATCTATTACAAGGAAAACCAACTCACACCTAACCCACGGAAAACCCAAACCGGTGCATTCCACCTGAGGAACAGACAAGCGACAAAGAAACTTAATGAATCATGGGACGGAATACCGCTAGTGATTTGTGCAACCCCAAAATATTTAGGAGTCACCTTAGATAGAACCCTAACCTACAGGGACTACTGCATGAACACCAAGCTGAAAGTAGCTGCAAGAAACAACTAGCGGGCACTACATGGGGTGCAGACAAACTTTTTCTTTTATTGGTGCGCGAATGAACCTGGTGTTCCGTACAGCGTACTGCAACTGGCGTTGCTGTTTTCCTGCATTCGGTGCTGGTAAGTACCTGCATGGCTTGGCGTATGTATCTGTGTGACAATGTGTATCAGTTCCTCCCTTCTCTCATCAGAAAATATAATCATCATTAATTAAGCTAGTACTACTTTTGCAGGTGGACAGTATTAGGGCCATATAATCTTATGTAAATAATGGATTCCTTGTAAGGTGTGTGTTAATTATATTTAAATCGGTCTCTCCCCCTTTGTTGTTTATGTCTTGGACAATAAATCACTGTGTAAAACGTTAACCCTTTGTCCTAATTTAAATTCTCTCACACTATATCTATAAACGTGAATGTCTGTTCGGTGTACGTTTATCACGTCTCAACCACAAGACATAAAGAGCTAAAAAATTGTACAGTTACTAATGTCTAAGGTTTTAGGTTTTAGGCACGGTTTTATAGCGATCGTATAGCTGTTTATGTATATATATTAATGTGAATGTCTGTTCGGTATACGCTTACCACATCCGAACGAAACGACGCAGAGACTTAAATATTTGTACAGTTACTAATTTATATCTGAGGAAGGTTTTAGGCACTGTTTTATAGCGATCTGTTAGATATTTAGAAATTTGAAGAATATAACGCGAAATGCGGAACAATAATTACTCTTTGAAAATGGTTTTATTGGTTGCACTGTTGCTTGAGGGTTGATAATGATAAAAGGGTGGAGTTTATTGGAATGGAAAGTTATCGGTGTATATAAAATTCTACGTGTGTGTGTGTTAATATTTCGCTCTGCAGCGAAAACTACAGAATGCAAAAGATGGTCTGTGTGTAATTGTTGTCCGAAGTCCCACGTTGTACACCGTAGCAGTTCCATGCCGATAGCTATAAGGGGGTGGAAGATATGGTGGTTGAAAGTCGTCAAATTATAAAAAAATTCGGACTGAAGGCCAGCGATGACTCTATAGCAAGGAGGTTACATACAGCGAAACATGACGCCACAGACCATATCTTTGGTCTATGCGTGCTACAATGTCTTCAGCTCTTTCTCTGAAAGGATAAGCATACGGATAAGGAAATGTAAGAATAAATAAATAAAGCAGTAAAAAAGAAATTTCTTTTAATACATCTCTTTAAAAAAAATCTATTTGACGTTTCGCGCATTACATCAAGTGATCGATATGTGATATTACAATCATTATTGTTGAATTTCTTGATTGGATTCTTCGAAACGAGTGCATTTTTCCGTGTGATTTCATCCACACAACTTACTTTCCTAATAATGATGATTCAAAATGTTTGTTTCTAAAGAAGGTTTTATATTTCATTTCATCCTTCAAAACCGGTCTCATAGCACACTACTGAAAGATAGCTTATCAATCATAATCAACCAACACGCGAGCGGAGCCACGGTTTTAAGCTAGTATTTTATAAATGTTGTGTAGTTAAATCAAATATCTTGTCTCTTGCTCCCTTCTGGAAGAAAGAAAACTAACCCGCGCTTCCGTCGCCACCCTTTATTATTTTATTTAAGATCCATAGATGGAGATCGTCAATTAATTAACTGTAGTTCCATTAAGAGAAAATAGTAAAGACACGGTTCGTTCCCTTGGTTATCTGAGCCAGAATTTTCCTTAGAGAACCGTAAGCTTCTTTCACATTCTCACACCCAAAGTTTTTGACATCCACACAACACAGATGTCCGCTATGTTCGTTTTATTGTACTGGTAGCAGCGGCATATCGTGTAGCTACCACAGCTCGCATAAGAGGGTTTGTGAAACCACAAGTGTGGACACGAATTGTTGCCAAACGTCTGCTAACATTGGGACTACAGGCACGCAAACATTTATCCCATCTTCCACTCACGCCATATCATCGACGTCCACTGTACGACTGATACCTCAGAGGATCACTTGGAATGGCGTGCCATGATCTTTAGTGATGAATGTAACTTGTGGTTCCACGCTCAAACAACTTTGAACTGACGAGTACTGTCCCGTAGAGTTCATGTCCGAGACGTGGTAGCCCTAAGGCGTTAAGCTGGGGCGCGATAAATCACAACTCTTCTATTACCTTTCTTGCCTGAGGAAGGGGGCAGGAAGACGATGAGCGCATGGTACGAGCATATTCCTCGCAGACCCGTTCTTTTGTCTTTCTTGAAACAGGAAGGTCCCTTACTTCAAATGTTCAAATGTTTGTATAGCTTATGGGACTTAACTACGGGGTCATCAGTCCCTAAACTTACAAACTACTTATGAACTAACTAATACGAAGGACGACACAAATATCCATGCCCGAGGGGGGATTCGAACCCCCGACCGTAGTGGCAGTGCAGACCGTGACTGGAGCGCCTCAGTCCCCTCGGCCACCGTGGCCGGCGGTCCCTTACTCTTACGGGAAATAGTACTAAGTGGCTACGAGTATGAGTTCTAGTGGGCAGGGTAAAGTTACAAATTTATATTTGACGGGAGGCGTGCAGATGTGATGATCGCTGTGTCCCCAGTAGTGTAGGGGTCAGCGCAACTGCCTAGATAGCAGGGTTCGAATCCCGGCTGGGTACTCATTTTCAACTTGACCCATTCGCAGTTATTGTCATACATTGCGTGAATATGAATAGATAATAACTGCAGGATCAAGTGTCCGAAAGCTCAGACGCCACTTATATCGGGTGATCAAAAAGTCAGTATAAATTTGAATACTTAATAAGTCACAGAATAATGTAGATATAGAGGTAAACATTGACACACATGTTTAGAGTGACATGGGGTTTTATTAGAACCAAAGAAAAAAAAGGTTCAAAAAATGTCTTACAGATCTGATCAGAAATGCAATAATTAGAATAACAAATTAAGACAAAGCACAGACAATGTTCTTTACAGGAAATGCTCAATATGTTCACCATCATTCCTCAACAATAGCTGTAGTCCAGAAATAATGTTGTGAACAGCACTATAAAGCATGTCCGGAGTTATGGTGAGGCATTGGCGTCGGATGTTGTCTTTCAGCATCCCTAGAGATGTCGGTCGATCACGATACACTTGCGACTTCAGATAACACCAAAGCCAATAATCGCACGGACTGAGATCTGGGGATCTGGAATGCCAAGCATGACGAAAGTGGCGGCTGAGCACACGATCATCACCAAACGACGCGCGCAAGAGATCTTTCACGCGTCTACCAACACTTCGTTTTTTGTTCTGATAAAACCCCATGCATTCCAAGCATGTGTGTCAATTTTTACCTCTCTATCTACATTATTCCGTGATTTATTAAGTATTCAAATACATACTGACTTTTCGATCACCCGGTATGTAACTTAGACTTTCATTTTATGTTTTACAGAGCTTAAAAGTATAATGACCGTGTTCCTAGGAGAAAGCCTTAGTCAGTTCTGCAAGTTTATGGAATAGGAGGCAACGAAAGATCTTTATGTACATTGCCACAGCAGTTAGTTGACGAGAAATTGAGTTAAGTTTCAGGGTAGTTTCAGGGGTAATACAAGAATGCAGCATGTTAACATTGCTATTCCTATTATTTATCTGTCCTATATTGAAAAATATAAGCTTGGATGTGGAAATTAAAATTGGTGAAAACAGAATAAGTAGTCTTGCATATGCGAACCACTGCACAGAATTACTCAATCACGACTTCCGACAGATACAGATTTGCAACTTTACTCTGCCCACTAGAACTCCAGCTTGTAGTCAATACTAAATCCCGTAAGAGTAAGGGCCTAGGGGTGCCTCCGCACAGAAGAAAGGATCATTGCCGGTCATCGGCAAATTGTATAAGTCATATGTATGTGGTGTCTGTTCTTTCGCACATGTACAATTTATACAGTGCGGAGGCACTCCTAGGCCCTTACTCTTACGGGAATTAGTAGTATGTGACTACGAGTTTGAGTTCTAGCGGGCAGGGTAAAGTTGCAAATTTATATTTGATGGGAGGCGTGCTTGAGAAATTCCGTGCAGATGTGATGATACCTGTGTCTTCAGTAGTGTAGGGGTCAGCGCAACTGCCTGTCACGTACATATTCATTTGCATAAGTGTTTATGTCTGAAAAATCTATTGCGAGTGTAATTAGTAGTAAATAAGTTATAGATTAAAACTTGGTGCGTGGTAGGGCGGTTTTCCATGAGCGTGACTGTTTATGTGCTAGTATCTCATGAACTACGTGTCGTACTGTGATACAATTTAGAAGGTACATTGAACTATATGTATGTACACCGTTTGTAAAATTTCTTGCAGGTACAAAATGTAGTGTCGAAATTATAAATTTCAACGTTGTACCGAATGCCTGCTGCAAGACGGGGAAGTTTTTATTGTTTATGACGTCATAGCTCCTGAGCTATCGGTCCTATCGCAAAATCGTTTCTTAGCTGACGTTTACTACCTGTAAACTACATTCCTGTCAAATTTCAGCTTCATAGGTAAGTAGTTTTCGAGATTTCGTGTTTAGTCAGTGAGTGGGTGTATGAATGAGTGTCCTTTCGCTTTTACATAAATAGAGATTACTGAACATTCCTCCTAACTCCAGTCCCTAACTTCTCTCTCTCTCTCTCTCTCTCTCTCTCTCTCTCTCTCTCTCTAACTCATTCACACACTTGTACTTACTTTCAATTTTATTTTATGAATTTTGTAATTGATCGCTTCACTGTACTAGGTTTAGACGTAATACCAGTGTGCGGCGAATGAAAATGTGTGCCCGGCTGGGATTTGAACCCGGGATCTCCTGCTTAATAGGCAGACGCGTTGACCACTTCGCCACCGAGGAAACAGTGATCAGCCCGACTGCAGAGGACTCTTCCCTGCACGTCTCCCGCCACACCCAAATCTCCATTCGCCACACTGTCTCATCCTATTACCACAGCCTATTTGTTCTGTAATGCTCGCAGCCACAATACTGTATTCCTGCATGAGATATCGAGACACAACTAATTATCGTCAGGATCCCAGCCTCGGCTTGTATACAATTATATATTTTTGACGACGTTACAGCGTTCATTTTTAATGAAATAAATTGCAATTTGCGATCACTTGTGGCTTCACTGTACTAGGTTTAGATTAATACCAATGTGCGGCGAATGAAAACCTAGTACAGCGAAGCCATACGTGATCGCAACTTGCGATTTATTTCATTTACTGTTCTAGTGATTCATGAACTAATTTCTCGAGATAATAATGCGTTAGTACGATTTCGGACAATATTTTATGCTTGCTTCCGGTTTTAAACACGTAGTTTTGCCAACATAATAAGGGTAAGTTAAAGTCGCCACCAATTAAAACTGTATACTTGGTGAACGTTTTTCAAATTTGGTCCGTGCTTTCTTTGATCATTTCTGCAATCGAATCATCTGAGTCATCGGATCGCTAAAAAAATGTCAATTACGAGGTGCGAAAATAAAGTAATGACACTGATGTGAAATAATGTTGCTTACAGTTTTAGTGTTGTCTCCTTCAAAGTAATTCACTTCTGACTGCACGCACTTTTTCCAGCGCTTCTGCCATTGATGGTTACATTTCTGGAAGTCATCTTCTATAACATCCTCCTAGATCCTCGTCACAGCTTTTTGGACATCTTGTGTTGTTTAGAAAATGGTGTCCCTTGACCACCGTGTTGACACTTGAAAAAAGTCGCACGGAGCGATAGTGTTAAACAAGTTAGATGTGGTAGTAATGAAATTTGTTTTGAGGTTAAAAATTGCTGTACTTACAGAGCAGTATAGGATGGTGCATTATCGTGATGCAGAATCCAATTACCAGCAATGTTGGCACGGACACAAAGAACTCTTTTACGAAGTATTTCTAAAATTTCTTTGTAGTAATATTAGTTAACTGTTTGTCCAGGAGGCACCCACTCTTTATGAACAAATTACTTGGAATCAAAGAAGCACAAAAGCGTGCATTCCACTTTTGACTTTGACATGCGAGCTTTTTTTGGTCTGGCTGATCCCCTTGAGTACCACTGCATACTACGGCGTTTTGTCTCTATGTCGTACTGGGAAAAAAAAGGGGAAAAAAAAGAAAAAAAAAAGAAAAAAAACCTTTCATCACCAGTGATAACACGACTCAACATTTCTGGATTGATTTCCGTTTGCTCTATTAGATCGGCTGCCACATTTCTCCGTGTTTCTCGCCGTTGTGGTATGAGATTTTTGGGGACCATTTTTGTACAAATCTTTCTTATACCAAGATCTTCAGTTATTATTAGACGAACCGTTTCTCGATTGATGTTCAGTTCTCCTGCAATCATTTTCACGAACAATCTTCGATCAGATCGTACGAGTTCACGCACCCTGACCAAGTGGACATCCGACCATGAGGTTGATGGTCGTCCACTGTCTTCGTCTTCAGAATTCGTTCTGCCTTTAATAAACATTTTATGCCAACGAAAAACTTGAGTTCTTGACATAACCTCCTCTCCAAAAGCCTTCTGAAGCTTGCTGTAAGTTGTCGTCGCGTTTTCATCCAATTTAATGCAGAAAGAAATGGCATACCTTTGCGCAATTTTACGCGATTCCATTTCCGTGACGAGAGACACAAAGACATGTTAAATTATTACAGCACAACTCACGACTGAGCAGTTCCATCTATGTGCCGCCTGCTCTAGAAGCAGCTTATATACCAAGGTCAAAGATATTGTGCCTACTCAAGCTGCAGGTGGCCACGTCTTGCAAAGAAAATCAGTCTCATTGCTTTATTGTTGCACCTGGTATTAATTTATTCTAGTTGTCAGGTATAACCCACATGAACTCACAGGGACTTTCAACTTCAATTACGCTACAAGAGAAACCGCTTATGACCGCAATAAATACGCCACCATCTGTTTTATTCAATCTGTCCTTTCTGAATAGCTTTTGCCCCTCAGTAAAAATTTCAGCTTTAGCCAGCTTTCGGTACCTATAATGATTTGAGCTTCAGTACTTTATATTGGCGCTTGGAGCTCTGGTACATTCCCAACACAGCTACGACAATTTACACCTGTTAGAACAATGGTTTTTATATCTTTGTTTGTCCTATCTTTGATTGGTATTCTTTGACGTTGAAAACCTTCCCGTGAATTCCTAAGGTCCTCTAACCTAAGAAACCGCCCAGTCCACGCCACACAGCTCCTCACTACCCATGGAATCGTTTCTTACGTATAGTGGACTCCTGACCTATTCAGCGGAACCCGGGAACCCACCACCCAATGGCGTAAGTCGAGTAATGTGCAGCCCACACGTTCTCAGAACCGTCTAAGCCTCTGATTGAGACCTCCCACTCGGCTCTGTACCAGAGGTCCACAGTCGGTCATGTCAACTATGCTCTGTTTTTATCTTGCAAGCAAGTCCGGCAGTCTTTATAACTTCAGATAGCCGCTGAAAACTTGTGAGAATCTCTTCAGAACCGAAGAAACACTCGTCATTGGTACCGACGTGAGCCACCACCTGTAGTTGGCTGCACCCCGTACCATTCATGGCATCCGGTAGGACCCGTTCCACATGTGAAATGACTTCACCTGGTATGCACCTGGAGTGTACGTTGGCTTTCTTCCCTCCTCGGCAGCCCTCTCTTTAAGGGGCTCCATTACCCGCCTAGCTTAAGGATGAGACACAGTCCCTATTCATGATTACAATACCAAAAAAAAAAAAAAACTAACGACTAGAAAGACGCGGTGTAGACTCGATAGGGAGTAACTAAGATAAACGAAGACGGCTAGAGTTGGTAATAATCCAACGAAAACAAAACAGACAATTGTTGGTATTTAGACGGGTAGAAACACACTAACGAGCATGCTTAACGCGAAACTGAATTTAATGTGCACACAAGAACAAAGACAGAAAACGGTCGCGATTCACACGGCGGAAAAGTACAATAACCAGACACTTAACGCAAAACTGTATCAACTACACATGCGAGCACCAGATAAATTTAATAAACTGAAGCAATAACGTTACAGAATAGTCAAAATATATCGCTTCTAATAAGAACCGGTTACACTCACAAGTATCAGTATATATACATACTGAGCTATCACAATCACGGCGCTCGCAAAGTAACTGTTTTCAAGACAAACTACAGAAACCTATGTTTGGCATCAGAACTTTAAATATCCCCACAACATAATCTATTTCATTATTTTGCGCCGGATTTGGAACTTGTTGCGTAACTCGTTACACTACAAATTTTGTTCAAAGAGAAATATTGTTATTTCGATCACAACCTAGTATTTTAAATTCCGTTGATGAAATTAATGGCAACCATTGAGCATGACGATAAAAATTACTCAAAAACTGGAGTGCTCTGAACTGTGAATTCTACGCTGCGATGTGACATTACTGAAATATAAGTCTATTGCAAACCATGTGTATATGAATTTTCGTCTTTCACGATAAATAAAACTAATGTCAATTTTATTTTCTGCATTTTCCTCTGTATGAACTACTTTGATGACGTAAATATGTGCCACGAAGGAAAATTAGTGATATCGGACTACGATAAACTTCACAATGACGGCCGGCCGCGGTGGCGGGGACTGAGGCGCTCCAGTCACGGTCAGCACGGCCACAACGGTCGGGGGTTCGAATCCCCCCTCGGGCATGGATATTTGTGCCGTCCTTAGTATAAGGTAGTTCGTATGTAGTTTGTAAGTTTAGGGACTGATGATCCCGTAGTTAAGTCCCATAAGCTTAACAAACATTTGAACATTTTGATTTTACAATGACGTAAATACAATGGGAACTATATCGTCACATAAAGTTACTTTTAAGTAACCATCTGCTTTCGTAAGTAATTCGACAATAGTTCTGATAGTGACAGCTCTTATTAATCGCTTAATATCGACCTGCGTGAGCGTACTTTTTCATTTAGTTACTCATCAATGAAATACGATTGAATACTGACTATCAGGAATGTGTGTGTGTTTCTTAATTAATTGTTTGTAAATTTATTGGACCAAACTCCTGTGGTTATTAGTCCCTAGGCTTTCAAACCACATAAACTAACCTATGGACAACAGACACAACCCATGCTCGAGGGAGGACTCGAACTTCCAACGGTGAACAACCGCACGCTTCACAGCAAGGCGCCCTAGAGTGTACAGCTATCCCGCTCGGCCAGCAATCTTTATCTGCACATACTGCAGTAATAACCCGAAAGTGAATTATTTCTAGTGCTAATTTACCATAGTATAGAGAGTGACTGTTTTCACGATCAGTGACTCGACCAGGGTTCCTATTTTTCACCATTATAACTGTGTATAGTGTATTATAATTCGAACAATGTGGTCTACCGCTTCCACAATAGTCACCTCACAGACGTCCTGAAGTTTTCGCCAGCTCATCCCACTATCAATCACTTAAACGAGACGTCGGTGAGATTTGTATCTGCAACTGTGTTGTGTAATGCTCCTACTAGCGCGTCGAGCAACATTACATGAAAATGTTCAGGAATGACACAACCAGTAGCCATGTTACCACTCTGGAAACTGTAGATCGATGATTATTTCGACACTTGTATGTGAACACACAATGTTGAAAATCAGAAATGCGTTTTCATGGACATGGTCATGGACACAACAGTGCTAAGTAGTAGAGACGACAATTGACATGTGGCCGCTCGTCCACCCAGTAACACTGGTCAGCGGACTGACATTTCGTGCCTCCTATGCGCCCATATCATCTACAACAAGGTGCCTACCGCGATGCTGGTAGGTGTTACACCATTATGTGCTGCCACACCGCTGTTCTTTGTGAGTTCATCACCTGCACTACCCATGCCTGCTACGAGCAAGTGTTCCGTGTCATCCCTGACACAGATGCCTGCAGTGCTGGTTTCCTTTGCGGTGCCGTCTCCTGCTGCGAGTCCGCCTCCGTAGCTCAGTGGAAGCGTCGCTGACTACCACGCAGGAGGCCCGGGTTCGGTTCCCGGCAGGAGACTGGCTGTTGTGTTGTCCTCATCATCTCATCATCATTGGCATGTAAGTCGCCCACGCGCCGTCAAATAGAAAGACTTACACTCAGGCGGTCGAACAATTCCGTCAGGGATCTCCCGGCCAACAAAGCCATACGCCCATTTCCATTTTTCCTGCTGAGACACCCGCTCTAGTCGTAGTTCCTGCTAACCAGCCAAGCATCCCGCAAAATGCCGACGCTCATAAAGTTCTGTAACATGGTTTGCCTTGGTTGACGTGAAACTTATTTGTCTGCTTTATTGATTACTACAGAGGGACAAGCGGCTACGCTCGTCACTTCTTTCGTTCACTGTCAGAGACTCTGAATAAGATATCACTAGGGTGTAAAAATTGGCAATTGACTCTAAATAATGACAAGTGTGAAGTCGTCCACGTGAGTACGAAAAGAAATCCGTTAAACTTTGTTTACAAGATAAATCAATCAAAAGTGAAGGCCGTAAACTCCACAAAATACCTAGAAATTACTATTACTTTAGACTTAAATTGGAAAGAACACGTAGATAATGTCGTGGCAAAGGCGAACCAGAGACTGCGTTTTATTGACAGAACCCTTAAAAGATGCAACAGAACTACAAAAAAAAACAGCATACACTACTCTTGTCCGTCCATTTTTGGAGTATTGCTGCCCAGTGTGGGATCCTTATCAGGTGGGTTTGACGGAGGACATCGAAAGATTCCAAACAAGGGCAGCTCGTTTCGTATTGTCACGATACAGAGGGGACAGCGTTTCGGAAATGATACAGAATCTGGGATGGGAATCATTACAGCAACGGCGCTTATCGCTGCGGCGTGTGCTACTTACGAAACTCAAATCGCCAACATTCTCCTCCGAATGCGAAAATATATTGTTGACTTCCACTTACATAGGTAGAAATGATCATCAGACAAAATACGAGAAATCAGACCTCGAACGGAGAGATTCAGGTGTTCTTTCTTCCCGCGCGCTATTCGGTAATGGAATGGGAGATAAATAGTATAATGGTGGTTCGATGAACCCCCTGCCAGGCACTTAAACGTGATTTGCAGAGTATCCCATGTAGATGTAGATGTAGACTCTAGATGACCAATCCCCAATGACTGCACTCACTAGCTGAGTCGTGAATCGTTAACGATGCTGCCTCATGGGCTAATATATTGTCAAGCTTCCCATGGACGTACAGGTCCAACTACTGTCAATTTCTATCTGTGAGTCCATTACAGGCGTGCCTCCAATATGTCATTCCCGTGCATAAGTTGGTAAGGCACCATCAACAGGGCTTTGTTTCCATAACTACCAACCCGCTGAACTACCCACCCACCGCGCCAGCTATCGCGCCTACGCTCCCCGAACACTGCTTGTTGAAAAATACGTGTAATGCGAGCTGCCACCTGTCGGTGGTCTTCGGGCGTTACCAGCACCACTATATACCCCATCCACCAACCCACCACAGACGGTGCTTGTAGCTCCAAATTCCGGCACAACGCAGCAGACATATCATCCAGTGTAACTACTGTACTGGTACGACATGTCCCAAGGTGCCACCGCTATGATGTGGCATCTACTAAGTGCGGCATCAATCTCTGAAAACAGGGCGAATTACATGCCGCATACTGTGTGATGTCTCACAGCGTCGTCAAAGCAGTAAATCATCTCATATATGCACCTATACTTCTGGGTGACCCTTAGTGTTAGATCAGCACGATTTCTCACTGACAAAGGCGGAGACGCCGCGAAAATCACTAGCTATTTCGCATCATCAAGTTTACTGCCAAGCTCTACACTGCACATTGTAGTACCACGCACATCAGCTTCGAAATAAATGAATAAAATAATCGTTGCGCAATACATAATATACTGAGCGAATGTTACATGATTTTATCCTGACCATTTAATGCAAACATTTACATAAGAATGGTTATAAAAATACATAATTGTGCACAATCATCGGACAGGTGTGAAAAGTAATTGACCCATGTCGGACTTGAACCCAGGTCGCCTGCATGGCAGCCTCGCATCTTGCCTATTACATCATACTGTCTCTCTGAGCGGTAACCCCCATGTATAAGAAGACACGTTACGGGTGGTAATTTGCTGCGAATTTGATTTCCATTTTCTTAGAAATCAAGGCTCATTGGAACGAATCCTTTTAGCTTGATGGTCTGGAGGAATTCCCTCACAACATACCTACGACCCATTAAATTCCGTCGGTACCATACTTGGTGATCCCCGTGTAAGTGACAAGTGTCGAAAGCAAAAACAGGTATTTTGTCACAAAATGTTTAATATCTGTGCCTACACACCAGTACATCTGTCCTAATTGTGATCAATGAAATTTCCATTAGATTAAAAAAATCGCATTGGCGTGTTTTACGGCCCACTTTAAATTCGTAATTTTATAATTTTTTGCAAACATTTCGGACAAAAATAATAATGTAAATAATAAAAAATTATAGTGATATGATTACGACTTTACTATTGTGATAATATCTATGCACCCTATACTTAACCCTTTAAGGAAAAAAGGAGTGGCAGGTCTCGAACCACGGACCATGTGCATCACAATCCACCACGCTGCCCACTACACTACAGAGAACAGTTACGAAATTCTGTCCTTTATTTTCTTACTATTAATGGCAGTTGTTAACTGATGCTAATATGGCATTTTTAGACACTAGATTATCATTTATCGTACGAAGAACGACGTGTTTTTGTTAATTCTTCAGTGCGCCGTTGCTTTGAAATGACAACGTGTAAGTTACAATAAGAAAATCATCAAATACGCAACTCAAGATGGCGTATGTCAGAGAGAGTTCTGGGCGAGGAATGTCACGTGACATCTGCGAACGGTTGGTTTTCGTATAATCAATGGACGGTGTCAAGTCGCCGTTATTTTTGCAAATATCTCTCAAACGATCCGAGATATGAAAAAAACATAAGAGAGCAAAGTTGTAAAGAATTTACTCCTCTACAAATTCCGTTATTCTATTTTCGTGTCAGATGAACGGTTCGTTTGTAATAACAATTATATTACAAACGGCTTATTTTAGTATTACTGCCGTATTTTTTTCCGAAAAATTTGAAAAAGGAAGGTTCTGGTCTCTGGCGGCCTACAATTATGTCAGTAAAATCTTGTGCTGATCGGGTGAACGGTTCGTCTTAAAAAGTGGGAACAAGTTACGGACAGACATATAGACGGACATCCCAAAATCGCCGTCATTTTTGCAAATATCTCTGAAACGATACGAGATATGAAAAAAACATAAGAGAGCAAAGTTGTAGAGAATTTTCTCCTCTGTAAATTCTGTTATTAAGTTTTCGTGTCAGATGAATGGTTAAGCCGTTATTTTCATTTAAATTTCGAGCTGTCAAAAAACGATCGCAAAGGTCTACTTTTAGTGTTACTCTCGTAACGTAATGTGGGCCAAAAGTGTTCTTGTTGTATGAGTCTCCTACAACGACACGACAGCGCCTGCCGTATCGGTCACCCGGCCAACACTACCGCTCCACAGGTTGCCAGGCCGAAAGGCGCCAGACCCTGACGCCAAGCCAGAGAAGTATACGCCAGCACTCACAATCAGATGACGCTTATTCGTCTTGGCCGAATTCGTCCAAATTTATGGTACATGTAGGGCGTGGTGAGATATGAAAGTGCACTAAGTGAGAACTCCAGATGGCTAAGCTTTTAGGAAATAAAAGGATTTTTTATACAGTTCTATTACCATATGCACCTTACCAACTGCCCCTGAGAGTGTCTGTTTAGAACGCGGTGTTTGACTTAGCGGTTTTGAATTGAAAGGTTCGCGGGTTCGATTCCACCCGGCGGCAAATATTATTTTGCTCCTTGGCATTGCGTACACTGCTGACATCAAAATTAACCGCAACATCATAGATGTTATTTCGTATTTATATGTGTACAACATCAGCATGAACACCATTATTTAAAACAAGCATATTATCTTGCAAACTTGTGAACGGTCCTTAAGGTGCAAACACGAATAATCGTGAGTTTAATCTGATCTTGGTGGATTGCCAACATGCAGTATGAAAGTAATTCCCCCAAATATACGCCACTAGTGCAACAATTCGATGTACATTTTCATCGTCTGGTAAAAAATTTAATAAAAAATTTCAAAACTGTACTTACCTAATCGGGAAAGAAGAAGAGTTCACTTCCTGAAGAGCTTGCATCAAACTACATTCCATTATACATCACCAGCTGTCCTCGCAAGTATTCAGCGACATGCTGCGTTACGCGTGGTTCACTGCTTGGCTGTGCGATGAAAGAAGCTGTTTTCAGAATATCAATCAAGATTGGTTTTCTATAGAGGCGTTAAGAAGCCATGTAACTGCTAAAGGGCGGCATTCATAACGTCCGCAATGTGCAGTCAAAATTATTACTTTCCTTGTTTCTTCGATGAATATCATCCCGGTATATGTAATTGATCATTTGCAAAAGAATGGAAGTATCGATTTACATACACGACGTCCCCAAGTACGAGTTAAATACAGTCCCTTTTTTAAATGTTTGTAGTCCCCAATTTCATCCAATGCCCTTCTTTTATGTAAATTAATAAAGTAAACTATATAATGTTGCAGTGAATTGTGACGTCAGTCTACATCAAAATCTACATCAATACTCTGCAAACCACTGTGAAGTGCATGGCAGAGGGTACGTCCAACTGTACCAGTTATTAGGGTTTTTTCCCTATTCCATCCACGTATCGAGCATGGGAAGAATGATTGTTTAAATGCCTCCGTGCGTGTTGTAATTAATCTAATCTTGCCCTATGGGAACAATATCTAGGTGTACGCATTGCCAAGGAGCAGAAAAAAACTTGCCACCGGGTGGAGTTGAACCCGATCTTTAGCGCTGAGCCAAACAGCGCTTCCTAAACGCGCCGTCACAGGGGCAGTTGGTAAGATGCTTATGTTGGTAGATCCGTATCAAACTTCCTTTTATTTCCTAAACGCTTGGCCATCTGGAGTTCCCTCTTGGGGCACTTCGTGTCTCCCCACGCCCTACATGTACCATAAATTTGTACGAATTCGGCGATGACGAGTAGGCGTCCTCTCCTCGTCAATACGATAAGTCGGAACACTCGATCCAGCAGAGGGCTCCACCCGAGCTATTACTACGATACCCATAAAGAAATCTGTTTAACAATATTACCAAAATCAATAGTGCACTTTAAATCCACAAATAACTAATTATCAAATAAAGGAAGTAGGTTAATCTTCTAACTACATAAATGAAACAGGAAAGAAAGGCCAAAAAATGATAATTTTATGTGTTTTTAGTAACCGTCAGGTCTGTTTGTTCAACTAAATAAAAACCTCTTATCTCCAAAACTACTTCACGAATTTGCATGGGGTTTTCACAGGTAACTTGAGTGTAACTCTGGACAACATACAGACTTCATTTCATAAAAATGGAATCACGGAAAAGAAGAATATCATAATTTGAAAATTTTTATCTGCTACCGTCATGTCTGTCTGTCTCTTTGAACACGTTTATCTCCAAAACTATTAGACGTATTTTCATGGAGGTTTCGCTCGTAACTTGAGCATATCGTGCGGTTACATAAAGGCTTCAATAATTAAAATCGGATCTGAGAAAATAAAAATATAATTTAATCATTTGTTTAAAATCCATCGTGTATGTCTATTAGTTGAGGATAATCTCCAAAAGTACTACACGAACTTTCATGCGTATCCATAGGTAAATATATAGTAGTTTGGAGAGTAACCTAGGCTTCATATCATCAAAATCGGATCAGAGGAAGGAAAGATATTATGGTGTAGTACATCAAATCTCTAAGAGTACTATACGAACTTCCATAGGGTTTCGTAAGTCAATTGAGAGTAGCTTGGGGTAATATATAAGCTTCATTTCATCAAAATCGGATCAGGGGAAGAAAAGATATCGTAATTTGTAGTTACCGGTGTATGCTTTGCTTGAATTGCAGCGTAGTATAGCAAAGATCCGATAGAGGCGCTATTATTTACTTAGGGCCGGTTTGTCAATGTCTCGTTAAGTTCCGGTTAAGATTTTAACTTGTCGCTATCGGAGAACTGCGTTTGTCAATGTTTGGTTATGAGTTAACCAGATGTTAAAAGACCTCAAACTGGCCGTTAAGTTAACGAGTAGAATTCTGCTCGTTACACGGCTATCAGTTAAGTGAAAATCTGTATGAAAATAGAAAGATTCCAAAGCGCTAAAATACCGCAATATATTCACGTGATAAGACCAATTTATCGAACAAAATAACAGAAGCACTACATGTATGAAAAACTAGTGTGGAAAGTAGCTTCATTGAAAAATTTTATCGTCATATTTCTCGCTCCATCCATGTCGGTAGCTAGCAGATTAGTTTGATATATTACAGATACGCAACATAACCTTAAAATTATTGTTGCGATATCAAAATATAAACTTATGGGTAACTACTAGTTCAGTGAGAATCGGTATGATGAAAATGGTTGGAATAAGAGATTTGGTTGACAATGAAGACGATGTCAATATTTTAGACGATCTAGAGGTCATTGCTCCTATAATGCGATCTAGACGTATTTATGTTCGCCCAAATCATTTTGAATGCTGAGATGATGCAGAATTTGTTTCGCTATTTCGTCTTGGAAACGCTACATGAAAAACTCCACGACCATCTCAAGAGTCCAATCGATAGTTACGTATTTTGTAAGATATCTGTCATAATAGAAAACTTTATTTACGCCTGCAAGCTTATTAATTCAGTATTTGGTTAAACTGTACCACGCTTCTCGGGCTGCAGTGGTTATGTTGGCACCAATGGTAATGACGGCAACTCAGACGACCAATAAATGTTTTTTCGTGAGAACTTCAATTAAAACGAAAATTACTTTTTTCTGAACGGACAAGGGTACATACAAGAACATGTCAACCATAGAGCAGGTACAGTATTAATTTTTCTGCGAGTGAAACGAGCAGCAATAACATTTTCTCTGTAGCTCGTGAAAAATATTAACACAATTCTACACTTTATTGTTTATCTGTTGCCAACATAAATACTGGAGCCTGGCGAGAAGCGTCGTAAAATTTTACCGAGTATTTACTTATGCTTGTTGCGCCTAGTGTGAGGCCTAAAATGTCATTCCTTCCTCCGCTTGCACTAAGATACTACACACTTGGCATGTTATCGTACTAAGCCCTAAGTATTTTTACTGTCCTACATTTTCCGTAGAAAGCATTGAATTCATTTACCACACGCTTTTTTCTTCTCCTTCCATGTCGTAGCGTCCTTTTCTTACATTCCAATGCACCCTAAAATGTCTCTATTGAGGAAACAACACACTCTCACTAACTTCTTATAAAATTCGAGCTTCTTTCACGTTTGTTTTCCATAACGCCAATTAACAACTATCTGCTAACCTCTTCCCAGATAGTAAATAAGGGAAACAGCTGTTTATTCAAACGGCACTTTCATTTGTTTCTGTTGCCAACCTAGTCGAAATATATCGTACCTTCTCGTCTTCTCCAGGTTAGCAAACGAGAGATGTATCTGGCAATGACAAACGCAATGCACTTAACGAGCGCATTTAACTGGACGTTAAAGGCATCTTCTCGTTTACTAACAAGAAGATTAACGAGAGACAGACGAAATGTTCAAATGTTTGTAAATCTTATGGAACTTAACTACGGGGTCATCAGTCCCTAAACTTACAAACTACTTATGAACTAGCTAAGACTAAGGACAACACAAATATCCATGCCCGAGGGGGGATTCGAACCCCCGACCGTAGTGGCCGTGCAGACCGTGACTGGAGCGCCTCAGTGCCCTCGGCCACCGCGGCAGGCGAGAGACGGACGAACCGGCCCTGAGCATACCATATAACTAAATTACAGTTCAGCGTACAATATGGGGCGTCTCTGACCATACGCAGAATGGATGCACCTAGTGTAATGGGCACTGAAGTCAGACTCACAAGGAAACATTATAAACTCTTAATCAGTGGCGGACTAAGGAGGGGGTGGACCGCCCCGGGCGTCTCGTCTTCGGGGTCTTCTAAAGACCTCAAAAGCATTTTTCTTAGACCGTCCTGTGCTCTCGTCTTGGGGGGGTGGCGAACTCCAAATCTCAAAAGTTACTTTATTTTCATACTAATACGTGCATTTCTAAGTGGGCGGGGGGGGGGCTGATTTTGTTTTGCCGTCGCCCCGGGCCTCCGACAGCCTTAGTCCGCCACTGCTCTTAATACATCTAAAACTAATCCCCCGAAACAATCAGAAGAGCGTAATTTACTACTATCAAAGGCCTGCAGGCTCTTAAACTCTATTTTATAAAACATTTAATTCTCAGTGCATGATTTTTTCTGTGTTGAATCTGTCTTGATTGTAGGAAGTTTTTCTTTGCATATTTACTGCTCTGATATATATACGAGGCGCGTCCAGAAAGTAAGTTCCGTTTCAATTTATCTCCGCTGCAGTGCTGCGATTGCAGTTTCGCACATGCGCTGTAGACGATGTGTATCAAGGGGAAGAACGTGCGCCATTTGGAGATCGGTGTCAGTTACGTACGCTTTGTTGTCCTTGTTTGAAATGTCGGCGTTGATTGAAAATCCCACCGCCTGTGAAATCTGGTCGGTGATTCGGTTTCTGAATGCGAGGAAAGTGAAACCAAGTAAAATTTATGGACAAATTTGCGATGTTTACGGACCAAATGCGATGAGTGATTCGATGGTGAGAAGATGGGTCGGACAGTTCAATGGCGGGCGTAGTGATGTGCACGATGAAGAACGAAGTGGGCGTCCACCTTTGGTTACAGAAGAACTGGTTCACGCGATTGATGACAAGATCCAGGAAAACCGTAGGCTTACAACTAGTGCTCTCGCTAGGGGCTTCCCCCAAATTTCACTGTTTCCAATTGGTTGAAGACACAGGCGGCAGATTTCTATGAAGAAAGTATAAAACCTGGTGCCAAGCTGTGACAAATGCCTGCAAAATTTCGGCAGTTATGTGGAAAAGTAGTTTAAGAGTTGCAGAATTTTGTGCAATAAAAATTTCTTCTGTATCTGTGTACAATTTCATTTTATTACCAAACGGAACTTACTTTCTGGACGCGCCTCGTAAGATCTTTGAATTATTTTCGAACAAGAATTATTTAGCACAACGGAAAGTATAAAGGAGACCCAAATAATTATGCATGGAACAGAAATTACAACGTCCCTACTAACAACAACTGAAATGCATTTATACAATGTCCGAAGATGACATGAATCTCGAGGCCTACAATGAAATAACACTGGGCACAGCTACTTCTCATTTATGCATCTACTTTTTTCAGTAACTAGTAATATTTTTAGATCGCCCCCTCGGCTCGTACTGCAATATTAACACTTCTTATCAAAATGGGCCCTGCAGCTCTTGATTATGTCTTACTGTTTCAGAAACAGAGATGATGTGTGAAGCAAAGTCGGACCCTGCATAACTGCCGAAAATTGTTAGATCATGATGTTAACAATTAGAGTTGGGAAAAGTAGTTCCTTTAAAGGATCCGTTCATTTCGGAGTTGGAACTAATTTATCAACGGAACTAAGATAACTCGTTCACTGAACTTAATAGTTCACTTTAAGTATTTCACCGAAATAGTTCGCACGCCCCCTACACCATCTTCAACTTCAACTTTTGACAAACTTATTATCATACAAGATTACCCGAAAAATGAGCTGTTTATATTACCAAGCGGTGGTTTGCCGGAATTCTTGAAAGATCGTTATATTATTTCTATAAGCAAGACAAAAATTAATACACAGCAAATGACTTCAGATAATGGGGCGGGATTTAAGAGATGTAGACAGAGAGAAAGGGGGGGGGGGAGAGATAGAGATGGGGAATATATATGGTTAGTCACCTAACATTACCGCTGGATATATTTCGTAAACCACATCAAATACTGACGAACAGATTCCACAAACCAAACATGAGAAGAGGGGCTAGTGTAATTGGTTAATACAAACCATAATAGAATGCACGGAAGTATGTTTTTTAACACAAACCTACGTTTTTTAAAAATGGAACCCTGTTAGTTTTGTTAGCACATCTGAACATATAAACAAATACGTAATCAGTGCCGTTTGTTGCATTCTAAAATGTTAATTACATCCGGAGATATTGTAACCTAAAGTTGACGCTTGAAACCTACGACGTTCAGTTGCGTTTTGTAACAAACACTGGCCACGGTGGGCGAGCAGCATCTGCCGGGACATGTTTACGATGACGACCGAGTTTAAGAGTGTGGCTGTAGTGCACTGTTGTGGTTTGGTCTAGCTGTCGCAGTGTAGCGCTTGCTGCTATTGTTATTCTGCATTCGTCTTTGCACGCAGACTAACAGTAGTACACTGTGTTACCAGACGTCTGTGATAATGTAGTGTTGTAGGAACTGTGACCATGGTGTATTCGAACTCTGAAAAGGCGGAGATGATACTCATCTATGGCGAGTGTCGACAAAATGCAGCTGAAGTCTGCAGGGTAGAACGGTACCCATCCAACGTGCCGCACATTAGGATCTAAATGTTCATAGGATCTAAATGTTCATTAGAAGGAGCAAGGCAATTAATGGAAGAGGCCATACCCACACAATTTGATACAATTGAAATTCCACCCACCTCACCTTCAGAAATTAGGAAAATAATAAACTCTCTCAGGAGTAAACGGTCATATGGACTTGATGGCATTTCCAGCAGGGTATTAAAAACTTGTTCCCAGGAGATAAGTAGGATTCTCGGTCATATTTGTAATAGCTCATTAAAGCAGGGTATTTTCCCAGATAGACTGAAATATGCTATCGTTAAACCTTTGCATAAAAAAGGATATACATACGATGTCAACAACTACCGGCCCATCTCACTTCTGACAGCTTTATCAAAGATTTTTGAAAAAGTTATGTATTCTCGAGTTGCTTCACATATTAGTATAAATAAAGTTCTAACAAAATGTCAGTTTGGTTTTCAAAAAAGCTTTTCAACTGAAAATGCTATATACACCTTCACTGATGAAATATTAAATGCTTTTAATAACCGGACATCACCAGTAGGGATTTTTTGTGATCTCTCAAAGGCTTTTGATTGTGTAAATCATGGGATTCTTCTAGATAAGCTTAAGTATTGTGGTATAAGGGGGCAGTGCACAAATGGTTTAAATCATACTTAACTGGAAGAGTGCAGAAAGTTGAAATAAGCAGTTCACATGATGTAGGTGAGACAATTAATTCTTTTAACTGGGGAGTTATCAAAAATGGGGTCCCACAAGGTTCGGTCTTGGGTCCTTTGCTGTTCTTAATATATATTAATGACTTGCCATTCTACATACACGAAGATGCTAAGCTAGTACTTTTTGCTGATGATACAAGTATAGCTATCACACCTGACAAACAGGAATTAACTGATGAAATTGTAAATGATATCTTCCAGAAAGTCATTAAGTGGTTCTCTACAAATGGACTCTCATTAAACTTTGATAAAACCCAGTATATACAGTTTCATACAGTAAATGGCATGACACCATTAATAAATTTAGACTTTGAACATAAATCTGTAGCTAAGGTGGAATATTCAAAATTTTTAGGTGTTTGCATTGATGAGGGACTGAATTGTAAGAAACATGTTGAAGATCTCCTGAAACGTCTGAGTTCAGCTACTTATGCTATCAGAGTCATTGCAAAATTTGGTGATATAAATCTCAGTAAATTAGCTAACTACGCCTATTT
Organism: Locusta migratoria; assembly: GCA_026315105.1. Classification (NCBI taxonomy): domain Eukaryota; kingdom Metazoa; phylum Arthropoda; class Insecta; order Orthoptera; family Acrididae; genus Locusta; species Locusta migratoria. Next base: position 77,027,822 of record CM048751.1, read on the forward strand.
TCATTCATTGCTTTCATATGGGATCATATTCTGGGGCAATTCAACATTGAGTAAAAAAGTATTCATTGCACAAAAGCGTGTAATCAGAATAATTGCTGGAGCCCATCCAAGAGCATCATGCAGACATTTATTTAGGGATCTAGGGATACTCACTGTAGCTTCACAATATATATATATTCACTCATGAATTTTGTTATTAACAATCCGACCCAATTCAAAAGTAATAGCTACAACACTAGGAGAAAGGATGATATTCACTATTCAAGGTTAAATCTATCTTGGGCTCAGAAAGGGGTGAATTATGCTGCCACAAAAGTCTTTGGTCACTTACCAAGTAGCATCAAAAGTCTGACAGATAGCCAACTAGTATTTAAAAAGAAATCAAAGGAATTTCTGAATGGCAACTCCTTCTATAATGTAGATGAACTTTTAGATAAAACTTAAAAAAATAAAAAAATAAAATTAAAAAAATTAAATTTAAAAAAAATTCTTAAAATATAGATTGTCAAGTATAGACAAAATTTACTAAACTGACACGTTCCACATCATTACGAAATGTCGTATACATGATCTAAGGAACAAGTATTAATCTAATCTAATCTAATAATCTAAAACATCTACCGCCAACTGTATGCAACAGGTATGGTTCTCCTGTCCGCCTGCGACAGCGGCAACACGCACAACACAAAGGCGTCGCGGGTTGCCGTGCAGTTAGGCGGACAGTCCACGGGCTAGCAGCATGTCCAGATGGCGCAGGAAAACGGGACCTACTCGCGGTCGCCGGACGCGTGATCGCGCAGTTACGACCGGCAGATATCCTTCCGTGTACCTATTTAAGGACGAGCACTGCTTAGCCACGCCCCCCCCCCACCTCCGCACTGTCCGACAGAAAGCCCTCTCCTCACCGGCCGGACGTGGGGTCTCAGCCCCTCCACCGTCCTCTACACCTACCGCTCCCTCATGCGTCCTGTCCTTTGCAGCTTCCATCCCGCCTGGATCTCCGCTCCCACATCCTATTACAAAACCCTTCAAGTCCTTGAGCGCCACGCCCTTCGCCTCGCCTACCGCATCCGGCTCCCTTCCCCCACGCGGATCCTGTATGACCTGATCCCGTTTCCCCACCTCCTTGAATACCTCCAGCATATCCGTATCCTCTATACCACCCGTAAAATAGACTCCCGAAACCCCCTGGATCAACCCATCCTCACTAACCCTGGGCCTCTGCCACGCCTCTACCGCGTTATACCCCCTTCCCTTCATCTCCACACCCTCCATGTCCTCTCCCAGGGTAATTTCCTCCGCCTCCCCCTCCCTGATGACGTCCTCAGTTCCGACATATACCCGTCCTACCAGCTCTGATCTCCCCCCTCCCCCCGTAGATGTATAGCCCCCTCTCCCCCCCTTCCCGTCCCCCACTTGGCTACCCCCGCGCTTCCCCCTTCTCGGGGTCCTGGACCGACAGTTTTAACAGTGCTACGTCAAGTGTTGTGTGCTGTGCTAAAGTGAAGTGTATGTTTCTTAACTGCGTCCACCGCAATCAGACAAGCGTCGCACCGTGTGTTTTAATTAGTGTCTCCGTGCACTCGCCGTCCTGAGTTGTTGTCATCCTACTTGGTTTTTTCTTTTAGGTCACCGTGGGTCATCATTTTTAACTGACTAAATGTGATTTTAATCATCTATCAACTGTTCGTACTTCGAATTGTCAACTTGTCAATGTCTTTGTACCTCCGTTGTTTTTTCGCCTGTCTTGTATTTTAATTTTCATCTCATCCATGTTTTTTATTCTCTCAGCTGAAGAGTAGCCTCTGGAGCTGCTGCCAGCCTACTGGTGTAACAGCTGGTGTGAAAACACAATAAAGGAAAAAAAATTAGCCGCGGCAGTGGGACGCCAGCCTAGAGACCTGTTACGCCTCCGCCCTCCGACGTCGCCGCCGCCCAACCGCTCCGCCCAGGACGCCCTCGGGCTCCGCAGCATCGCCGCCGACTGTGGGGACGGACCCACTATAGGTCGCTTCACTGACGTCCGAGACTGACTGAAATGGACTTGCAACCTATGGGACTGTAAACCAGTGGATTTCTAATTTCGTGTCTGTTTTTGGTTTCTTGTGTAACTATAGCGTACAGTCAGAGTATAACGTTGTCCTTGCTTACTATTGTAACGTTTCTGCTATGTTGCACACTCCATACAAAAATCAGTTCCCAACATATAAACACGAAATATCTGACACCTAAAATAAAACTTCACTACCGGACATGTAAAATACCACATTTTCGCCTTCAGTTTGAAATTCTATTAAAACTATTAGTAAAACGCTTTTAAGAAATAGCACGTTGATTTAAACATAACTTCGGCTGTCCTTTTACGTAATTTTCAATTTTGAATACTTTCGTAAATAATAGCTGCAAACACTAAAAATGCATTACACTTAGTTCCGGAAATTGCTGAACCTATATAGATACTAATATGTATAAAAACAACAATACTACATGTTATAACTATTGCACAACATGATTTCATGTATACCTTTTGTTTAAATAAATTAGGGCAGACTATGTTTTATATATCACTGGATCCTAAATTAAATACTGATAATTTTTCATGCACTAAAATTAATAATCCGTTTGGTACTAAGAAACTATCTTCGAAATTAACAAAACTACGACAACCATATACAAATCCGGATTAATAAAAAATTTGACCGCAAACTGAAATACATTAAAATTCCATGTCACAATAATAGTACGCCTACACAATATTGGCAAAACAAATATGTGTGCACTTCGAAAACACAAATAATGTAAGTAATTTGAGCGCTGTAAACACTAGTCAATGGATGACTTTAAATTTGTGTACCACATTAAATACAAATAACATGAAACATGTACATAGGCCTACATTGAGATAAATAGTCAAAGCTTAAATGTAATGTTTTAATCTCTGTATTTTGGCATATTTAATGTAAAAGAATATTGTTTAATTGTGAATTACAAAACTTTGTCTTCAATCTTATTACGCGGTTATGTAGAAAGATGTTTGAGAGAGCCGGCCGCGGTGGCCGAGGGGACTAAGGCGCTACAGTCACGGTCTGCACGGCCACTACGGTCGGGGGTTCGAATCCCCCCTCGGGCATGGATATTTGTGCCGTCCTAGTTCGTAAGTAGTTCATAAGTAGTTTGTAAGTTTAGGGACTGATGACCCCGTAATTGAGTCCCATAGACTATACAAACATTTGAACATACATTTTGTTTGAGAGCTGCTCTGTTGGCTTGCCGCTCCATTTTTTATTGTGCAACAATGTGACTGAATTAAACTTTATTTAAAATGGAAATAAAATCGTTTCCATATCAACTGACATGTTTATGATTTACGAAAAGATCCTGTAACGTCAAATCTTTTAGTGAATGCCGAAGACAGCTCACAACGCAATGGACTTCAGCCAGCATATAAGATAAGTTCAACTTCACCTACAGTGGAATGACTTTATTATAGAGACTGTGAACTAATAAAATTTTCCGTGTTAGGAAAATATTAGTGCTCAGTTTGAGTCATTCCGAAAAGGGGTGGCAGTCGTTAGAGTATGATGCCATAATTGTTAAAGTAGATTCCGCGATTATATTTTTTTGGACAAGGAATTGATGGTACCGAATGTTTGAATTTGAGATAAGTTAAAGTACAGCACAAAATGAAAAAGCAAATAAATCGCGGGTTACATATTAAAGTCGAGCACCATACAAGCAACAGCACGTTACAAAACTTACGGAAAGCATCTAGCTGGATCCTGCACTTCGTATTGTAGAAGCTGGAAGTGATAACTTTTTTATTTAATCTGTGAATGTTCGAGATCCTTTTCGTAGGAGATCAATGTTCAGACTGTTCACTTCGCTTTTCATTGTTGTGTGACCGTGGGTGGAACATGAAGTTACTGGTAAGAGAACAATTAAAATAATGATCGGACTTTGTGAAATTACAAAAGAAATGACTGCAGGTTCTAAAATCTAGCAAAGTATTGTATAAGGATGATTGATTGATTGAAATTGTGTAGACAATGCGAAGCGATTGTAATGGCGTCTGAACATTAAACTATTACGGCTGCCAAGGAGCTGAAAACATTAAGAAATTAAATATTTGGCGTGGAGGACTTTGATTTAAATGAAAACCAAGGAGAGGGAATGCTTTTAAATTTAAATAATATATTTTCAGCAACAGCTTGCATTCTTACTTACATTAGTGGATACAGGTATGAAAGACGTCTACACCGATTAGATACAGACCAGAGACTGAGTAAAAAAACTACTATCTCTGTTCCGTCTTCTTGCTTGTTTTGGAGTAAAAAAGGACGAACGAGATTAAATTAATTGCATTGCGAGTCAGAGGGAACCGGAGGCGATAAGCATCGCTGATCAAAGATAAACAAAAAATTAAAAAAATTTAGTGTATCGTTACAAGAAGAGTACTGACCTGTGTTGTTATTATATTAATAAACTTTTATTTTGGACCATTACTCAAGTGACTTTTTTACAGTAGATATTTTAATGGTCATAGCACACAAACGGGTCCGTAACAGGCCCATCACAGGAGAAGCGGATGCAGTTGGTGTGTTAGCTGCAGTTGCCGTGAACTCACACAGGAGTCCACGGGACATTGCGAGATCCGGTGTACTGAGTCAAAGTAGTGTCATGCGCATACTGCACCGTTTTCACCCGTATCATGTGTCGCTACATCAGCAATTACATGATGATGACTTTAATCATCGAGTGCAATTTTGTCAATGGGCATTAACGAGAATGCGTTGCAGTTCTACCTGTTTACCGATGAAGCGGGTTTCACAAAACAAGGGGCAGGGAATCTACGGAACATGCATTACTGGTCGGTGGACAATCTTCGCTGGCTCCGACAGGTAGAGCGACAGCGACCGTGAACTGTAAATGTATGTTGCAGAATCATTGGCGACCACCTCATTGGTCCTCGCTTCATTGCAGGGGCCCAAACAGCTGCAACATACATCGCGTTTCTACAGAATGATCTGCCAACGTTGCTCGAAAATGTCCCACTGGAAGCGTGTCGACGTATGTGGTATCAGCATGATGGTGCACCTGCACATTCCGCAATTAACACTAGGCTGGCCCTTGACAGGATGTTCGATGGGTTTTTCAAAGTACGTGCAGGACGCATAAATTGGCCAGCCCATTCTGCTGTTCTTACACCTCTGGACTTATTTCTGTGGTGTACGTTAAAGGAGAATGTGTACCGTGATGTGCCTACAACCCCAGAGGATATGAAACAACGTATTCTGGCAGCCTGCGGCTACTTTACACCAGATGTACTGTGCGGCGTATACGACATTCATTACGTCATAGATTGCAATTGTGTGCAGCAAATGATGGCCACCACTTTGAACATCTATTGGCCTGACATGTCGGGACACACTCTATTCCACTCCGTAATTGGAAACGGAAACCACGTGTGTACGTGTACCTCACCCCTCATGGTAATGTAGATGTGCGTCAGTGAAAAAGACAAATAAAGGTGTTAGCATGTGGACGTAATGTGCTGTTCTAGTCTCTTCTGTACCTAAAGTACATCATCGTTCCCTTTGGATCCCTACTTAATTCGGTGCTCTCCGATACACACGATCGAACAGCGGAGGAGTGGTACTCAAGTGTCAACTTTAGGTTACAATATCTCCGGATGTAATTAACATTTTACAATGCAACAAACGGCACTGATTACGTATTTGTTTATATGTTCAGATGTGCTAACAAAACTAACGGGGTTCCATTTAAAAAAAACGTAGGTTTGTGTTAAAAAAACTTACTTCCGTGCATTTTTTTATGGTTTCTGTTAACCAGTTGCACTAGCCCCTCTCCTGACGTTCGGTCTGTGGAATCGGTTCGTCAGTATTTGATGTGGTTTACTAAATATATCCAGTGGTAATGTTAGGTGACTCACCCTGTATAAGATCTTTGAATGTTGTTGTTGTGGTCTTCACTCCGGAGACTGGTTTGATGCAGCTCTCCACAATACCTTAACCTGAGAAAGCCTCTTCATCTCCGCATAAGAACGGCAACCCACATCTGTCTGAATTTGCTTACTGTATCCATCTCTTGGTCTTCCTCTGCGGTTTTTACCCCACGCACTTCCCTCCAACGCTAAATTCACAATTCCTTGATGTCTAAGAATGTGCCCTACCAATCTATCCCTTCTTTTAGTCAAGGTATGTACAGAAATTTCTTTTCTCCCCAATTCTGTTCAGTACCTCCTCATTAGTTACGCGATCCACCCACCTAATCTTCAGCATTCTTCTGTAGCACCATATTTCAAAAGCCTCTATCCTCTTCCTGTCCGCACTGTTTATCGTCCATGTCTCACTCCCATACAAGGCAACACTCCATACAAATGCCTTCAGAAAGGACTTCCTTAGGCTTAAATCAATATTCGATGTTAACAAATTTCTCTTTTTCAAGAACGCTTTTCTACCCATTGCCATTCTGCATTTTATATCCCCTGTACTGCGACCATCATTTGTTATTTTACTGCCCAAATAACAAAACTCATCTACCTCCTTTATTTCTTCGTTACCTAATCTAATTCCTTCAGCATCACCTGATTTTCTTAGACTGCACTCCATTAACCTAGTTTTGCTCTTGTTAATGTTCATCTTATATGCACCTTCCAGCACACGGTCCATTCCGTTCAACTGCTCTTCCAGGTCCTTTGCTGTATCTGACAGAATTACTATGTCATAAGCAAAACGCAATGTTTTTAATTCTTCCCCCTGAACTTTAATTCCTTCTCCAAATTTCTCCTTCCTTTCCTTCACAGCGTGCTCAATGTACAAATTGAATAACATTGGAGAAAGGCTACAACCCTGCCTTACTCCCTTTCCAACCACTGCATCCCTTTCAAGCCCTTCAATTCTGACAACCGCTGGCTGGTTTTTGTACAAGTTGTAAATAACCTTACGCGCCCTATATTTTACTCCTGCTTGCTTCAGAACTTGAAAGAGTTTATTCCAATCAGCATTGTCAAAAGCCTTCTCCAAATCTACAAAAGCTAGAAATGTAGGTTTGCCTTTCCTTAATCTATCTTCTAGGATAAGCCGTAAAGTGAGTATTGCCTCCCGTGTCCCTACATTTCTCCTGAACCCAAAGTGATCTTCCCCGAGGTCGGCTTCTACCAGCTTTTCCATCCTTCTGTATATAATTCGTGTTAATATCTTGCAACCATGACTTATTAAACTGATGGTTCTGTAGTTTTCACACCTGTCTGCACCTGCTTTCTTCGGAAGTCTGAGGGTACTTCACCTGTCTCATACATCTTACACACCAGGTGAAACAGTTTTGTCATGGCTAGTTCTCCCACAGACTTCAGTAGCTCTGACGGAATATCATCTACTCCAGGGGCCTTGTTTTGACTTAGGTCATTCAGGACTCTGTCAAATTCATCTCTCAGTATAGTATTTCACCCTCATCTACTTCTTCTCTCCTTTCTACATTATTGTCGCTAAGTTCATTTCCTTCATAGAGCCTCTCTATATACTCTTTCCACCTTTCAGCTTTCCCTTCTTTACTGAGAACTGGTTTTCTATCAGTGTCCTTGATATTCATAGAGCTGTTTTTCTTATCTCCAAATGTTTCTTTTATTTTCCTGGAAGCTGTATCTATTTTTCCTCTATTTATACATTCTTCTACATCCTTGCATTTGCCTTCTAGCTACTCCTGTTTAGCCTTTTTGCACTTCCTGTCAATCTGATTTCTTAGTCGTCTGTACTCCATTTTGCCTGTTTCATTTACTGCATTTTTATATTTTCTGCTTTCATCGATTAAATTTAGTATCTCCTGTGACATCCAAGGATTTTTTGTAGGTCTTGCCTTCATACCTATTTTGTCCTCTGCTGCCTTCACTATTTCATCTCTCAATTTTACCCATTCCTTCTCTACTGTTTTATTTTCCCCTGTTTCTGTCAATTGTTGCCTAAAGCTCCCTCTGAAATTCTTAAGAACTTCAGGTTCCTTCAATTTACCCAGGTCCCATCTCCTTATTTTCTTACCTTTTTGTAGTTTCTTCAGTTTCAGCCTACAGTTCATAACCAACAAGTTATGGTCAGAGTGTATATCTGCCCCTGGGTATGTTTTACAGTTTAAAACCTGGTTCCGAAATCTGTGTGTTACCATTATAAAATCTATCTGGTATCTCCCGGTGTCTCCTGGTCTCTTCCACGTATACAACCTTCTTTTGTGATTCTTAAACCAGGTGTTTGTTATAACTAAATTATGTTCCGTTCAAAATTCTACCAGGCGGGTTCCTCTTTCATTCCTTTTGCCCAGACCATATTCACCTACTATCTTCCCTTCCCTTCCTTGTCCAACTACCGAATTCCAGTCTCCCATAACAATTAAGTTTTCCTCTCCCTTAATTGTCTGAATAATTTCTTTTAGCTCCTCATATATTTCTTCGATATCCTCATCATCGGCAGAGCTAGTTGGTATATATACCTGTACTACTGTGGTCGGTGTAGGCTTCGTATCTATCTTGACTACGATAATGCGATCACTGTGTTGCTCATGGTAGTTTGCCCGCATTCCTATTTTCTTATTCATTATCAGACCTACTCCTGTAATACCCCAACTGATTTTGTATTTATAATCCTGTACTCGCCTGACCAGAAATCCTGTTCCTCTTTCCACCGAACTTAACTAATCCCCACTATATCTAACTTCAACCTATCCACTTCTCTCTTTAAATTTTCTAGCTTCCCTACCCGATTAAGGGATCTAACATTCCAAGCTCCGATCCGTAGAATGCCAGTGTTGTCTTTCCTGATGATCACACCCTCCTGAGTAGTCCCCGCCCGGAGATCCGAATGGGGGACTATTTTACCTCCGGAATATTTTACCCGAGAGGATGCCATCATCATATGTTCACACAGTAGAGCTGCATGTCCTCGGGAAAGGTAACGGTTGTAGTTTCCCCTTGCTTTCAGCCGTTCGCAGTAACTGTGTGGCAAAGCCACATTAGCTGATGTTACAAGGCCAGCTCAGTCAGTCATCCAAACTGTTGCCCCTGTAACTACTGAAAAGGCTGCTGCCCCTCTTCAGGAACCACAAGTTTGTCTGGCCTCTCCACAGATACCCCTCCGCTGTGGTTGCACCTACGGTACGGCTATCTGTATCGTTGAGGCACGCAAGCTACCCCACCTCGGCAATGTCTGTGGTTGTGGTTCATGGGAGTGGTGTCTGTGGTTCATGGGAGTGGTGTTTGAATAATTTTCGAAAAAGAATTATTTAGCACAACGGAAAGTATAAAGGAGACCCAAAAAATTATGCATGGAACACAAATTACAACGTCCCTACTAACAACAACTGAAATGCATTTATACAATGTCCGAAGATGACAAGGAATCTCGAGGCCTGCAATGAAATAACACTGGGCACAGCTACTTCTCATTTATGCATCTACTTTTTTCAGTAACTAGTAATATTTTTAGATCGCCCCCTCGGCTCGTACTGCAATATTAACACTTCTGATCAAAATGGGCCCTGCAGCTCTTGATTGTGTCCTACTGTTTCAGAAACAGAGATGATGTGTGAAGCAAAGTCGGACCCTGCATAACTGCCGAAAATTGTTAGATCATGATGTTAACAATTGGAGATGGGAAAAGTAGTTCCTTTTACGGACCCGTTCATTTCTGAGTTGGAACTAATTTATCAACGGAACGAAGATAACTAGTTCACTGAACATAATAGTTCACTTTAAGTATTTCAGCGAAATAGTTTGCACGCCCCCCTACACCATCTTCAACTTAAACTTTGACAAACTTATTATCATACAAGATAACCCGAAAAATGAGCTGTTTATATTACCAAGCGTTTTAGTGGTTTGCCGGAATTGTTGAAAGGTCGTTATATTATTTCTATAAGCAAGACAAAAATTAATACAGAGCAAATGACTTCAGTTAATGCGGCGGGATTTAGGAGATGTAGAAGAGAAGGGGGGAGAGATAGAGATGGGATATATTATTCCCCCATCTCTATCTCTCTCCCATATATGATGTATTTTTGCATAAGGTAGGAATTAAGGAACATTAAATATGGAAAGTAATCTGTTGTATTCGCTATCAGTTAGTTCATTCAGCAGGTCAGTTGGTTGGATGATTTGTTGTTTGAGTATTTCTAGTGCCTTTAATATATTAAATTTGGTGCCTGATGGTTGTCTATGGAAGATTGTTCGGTCTTTGTGTTTTAGTGATGCGCAGTTCGGATCATTTTACTGTTTCGAAACATACGGATCATCTGAGTCTAGTGAGTCGACTCACTGTTTCGGCACTCAAAACAGCTGACGTGCCGAGCCCTGCGTCCTGCTACCTCAGTTGATTCACGTGAGCCGAGAAAGCTGCAGTAGGGCGATACAGCAAATACGAAACATCTATGGAATATCAAAATGGTTTTAATACGTTATTCACTAGACTTAATTGAACGGCACAGGATTTGTTTGCTACTACGATTTTACAATCGTGTTAAAGCGTAAACGTTTCCTAAGTTACTCGTATACAAACAAATATTGTAACAAATGAATGTTCAAATTCCAAAGTCATGAAACTTTTCCAACCTTCAAAATTCCATTATTAAGTTTAAATAAAAGAAGAAATATCATGGTTCAAATGTCTACGTGCATCTAGAAATGAATAACCTTTCTAACCAATCAATATAAACAAAATATTTGAGATTTGTTCCTAAGACATATTTAATGCAATCAACAAATATTACTACAAGTATTAACACAAGGAAACATTTCTCAATTTAGGTGACGAAAAACTGAACTAAAAGTTTTCAATGACCGGATAGGTATTCTAATAATCAGATTCATCTTCAGTCAGTCAAATAAAAGAGAATCAGTTACAGTTTCTTTAAACTGAAATTAAAAAACGTTATTTTTCACATCTTACTGAGAATGCGGTTTCGTCTCACTGAAATTATTTGCCCTTGCTTCGAAAAGATGCATTCATCTGGCACAGAGGTAGCAACAATGTAAAACAACACTTAGTTCACGCGAAACTACCTCAAAACGCCGAAGGACTTCACAACTTCTCTCGGTGGTATCCCAGTTTTCAAACATCAGTTGAAGGGTACCGGTAGCATAATTCAAAATCTCGCGTGGCGCGTTAGGGGAACAACTTCAAACCCGTTGCTCGCCTGGGCGCTGTGTCGAACTCACCCAGGCCGACGGACAGCGAAACGCATGTTAACGGTACCTAGCGTCCGATACATGAATCACAAGATTCGTTGTTTCGAAACAGTGACGATTCAGGTTTCGACTCAGTCGAACAGTTCGCTACTCGATTCACTGAGTCGAAACATCAACTCAGTAGCCAACTCTACTGTGTTTGCTCTCGTGAAGGTGAGTTGCTACTGCAGATTTATGATGCACTTTTAGACGTAGAGCTGACATGTGTTCATTAAATCGTGTGGCAAATGATCTGCAGGTCCTGACTATGTAAAAACTGGGCATTTGGCCTTGTAAACACCTGTTGGTAGCAAGTGTGTTGTTTCATTTCTGTTTTGTTTCTTTTTCATTTTATGAAGGATGTGATCGATTGTGGATGGTGGGTATCCATTATTAGTGGCTATCTGTTTGATTAAAACAATTTCATTGGCAAGATCATGTTGTACCATTGGGATGTTCACTGCTCTGTTAACCATACTTCTGTATGCTGCTAGTTTTTGTGTGGACGGATGAAATGAGCTGTTGTGAATAGTTCTGTCAGTAGCTGTTTTCTTTCTGTGGACTGTGAAGGTGTGTCTGTTGTTTTTTAATGCAAACTGATAGGTCCAGAAAATTTAATGTCCTATCTACTTCATGTTCTATGTTGAATGTGATGTTGGGATGGAACTGGCTGAAAAGGTTACATAGTTCTTCTAGTTCAGTTTTGCTGCCTTGGAAGCGTAAGATGATATCACCTACATATCTATGAAAGCAAATTATTTTACGAACTAATGTGTGATTTGAACAAAGAATCTGACTTTCTAAATGCTCAATATAAATTTCAACTAATAACCCAGAGAGACTTGATCCCATGGCTAATCCACCTGGTTGAACATAAAATTTGTTATTAAACTTAAAGGAATTATATTTCAACACTAGTTCTAGGAGGTCCATAAGTTCTTTAATTTCTGTTGCTGCAATTGGCTTAAATTTGTTTAAATTTTTGTTAATCATGTCTAGTGTTGGCTTTACTGGGACATTGGCATACAGATTTACATTATCAAAAGATGCTAGTCTAGATCCACTGGGTACCTAGAGGTCGTTGACTATCTGAATGAATTCTCTGTTGTTCTTGATGGATCTTCTTGAGGATGATGAACAGCTTTTTGTTTAGATGGAATAGTGGGCCGCGGTGGAGTAGCCGAGCGGTCTAAAGCGTCTTGCTGCGGAGCGCGCGGTTGCTCGCCGTGGAGGTTCCAGTCCTCCCTGGGGCATGGGTGTGTGTATTGTCCTTAGGTTAGTTTACCTAGGTTTAAGTAGTTTGTTAGGTACGGAGTAATGACCACGCAGTTTGGTCCGATAGATTTACAAACATTTGAATACTGGGATTTTTCTGAGCTCTTAAAACAGGTACCTCTGGATTCATCATGTCTATGTCTTTTGTTTCTTGGACTGTGAAGAGGAAATTACTGTTTTTCATTGCTTCTTTAATTTGTCTGTGGTAACATTGCTTGGGACCCTTCTTAAATTCCTTGATGTTATTTTTGACAAAACAAACTCTTCTGTTTTATGTATTTAGTCATCCACCTTCATTATAACTGTAGCATTGCCTTTGTCAGCTTTAAGAGCAAGTGCTTCGTTTTCATTCAATTTTTGCCTTATACTATTGGCTGTTACCCTCTCTTTTGATGTGATATTCTGTTGCTTTTGCTCTTCAAGTGTTTTTTTCCTTCCTTCTTTTTTTTATTTATTTATTTTATTTTATTTTTTATTTTTTTTTTTCCTCCAGAACTGAACTAGCTTTATGTGTCATTATAACCTGTTCTGTTGGGTCTTTAATTCCGAATTTTTCTGTTTTAATGATGTCACTGATCATATGATCCATTGTTTGTTGATCTAACTTGTGCTTAATATTATGATCGAGGCCTCACTCATGTAAATTTGTTTTGTCCTTTGTAAAGTCGATGTCTGTTGTGTTGATTATTGGTGATTGGAGATTATTGGTGATTGGAGATTTTTCGTGATATGCTGTTGAATTTTTTTGTGATCCAAGTTTCAGCAATTTTTTTAGAATCTTTTTTAGTATCTTCCATTTTAAGGTTGTTTCTGCCACGTTATCATTGGTGGTATTCATTATGTACTCGTATTCGATCCTGTGTGTAAGCATATTTACAAGGTGTCCAGAGAAGGGCTCCCTGATTTCAAAATTAAATATCTCGAAAATAAAGATCGATAGAGGAATGCAGTAAACGGTATGTTTATTGTGAAAGCTGTAAGACGTTTATACAGCAGTTTGAAATAATAGTTACAAAAGCTGCTAACAGATGGCGCTGTATGCTGTACAGCTCGAATCAGCATACATGAGTGAAATAATCGTATGAAAACACTCTTTGCAAACAATCACATCACAATGTTTTCAAAATGTAAAATGTTCACCATTGGCACTACAGAGGTGGCGCAAACGAAGAATGAAATTCGCCATCACATTTCGTAGTGTCTCAACCGAAATGGATTAACATGCCACAGAGCTCGGCAATTCAAGCTCGTCCAGCGTGGCGGGATGCTTCGGGTAGACCATGTCTTTCACTGTGCCCCACAAAAAAATAGTCACAGGGAGTCAAATCCGGCGAATATGGAGGCCAATCCATGCCTGCATCAGTAAATTTATGTTATTCCAAAGCAATTACTCGATTCCCAAAGTATTCCTCAAGAAAGCGAAACACATGTTCGGTCCGATGTGGTCGGGTTCCACCTTGCATAAACCATTCAGTGCCTGGTCGATCCTCTAACGCTTGCTGTGTGGCGACAAATTGTTCCAAAATTGCAACGTAACGTGCAATGACCCTGTAGTTAAGTCCCATAGACTATACAAACATTTGAACATTTTTTCGTAACGTGCACCAGTGACCGTTACTCGAATGAAAAAAGGGCCAATAATGCCTCTGCTGCATACTGCAGCCCACACAGTAACTTTAGGAGAAACAGGCGTTTCACTTCACAGTAATATGGCTTTTCGGAACCCCAAAATCGCCATTTCTGCTTATTCACGTATCCATTCAGGTGGAAGTGTGCTTCATCTGTAAACCAGATGCACCCAACATCAAATCCTTCCTTACCGATCATTGTGAGCATCTGATTAGCAAAGGCAACCCTTTGTTGCACAGGTCTTACTGGTATGGCCTGCTGCGTTTGAATTTTGAATGGAAACATGTGTAGGCTCTTTCTCAGTATTTTCTGCGTGCTGGAACGCTTCAAACCAGTCTCAGATGCAATTCTACGGACGGATGACATTGGATTTCGCTGAATAATTCCACAAACTGTGACGATATTTTCAGGCGTAACTGCGGTTTTCTTACGGCCAACATGCCCCAACTAGATCATCAGTTACGCTGCCTGTTCGTTGAAATTTTGCGAAGAGCATACGAATGGTTTTCGTATCGGGTCCTTTTGGAACATTAAATCGTGCTTGAAAACTTCGCCTTGTTGCCGTAGGACTCTCTTCTAACCTGTGGTACTCTAGCAACAGAAAAACGCGTTGTTCAATGGAGTATATGGTTTTAATCTCTTCCTTCGGTACGCTAACCTCCTTTCACGTTTCATTTGTGGAACCGATCGCTCCACTACTGCAATGTTTCTCGTTGGTGCTTCACACAACGAATGCTCTCTTGAAGTGATAGCAGCCTTTCGCTGCCGTGTCTTCATAATGCTTGTTTCTTCTTAGTTTTTAAGCTTCTGGGTGTCTCAAGTAGCTCTGCAGTTAGCAGCATTTCTGGCGAGCGCAGATGGGCTCGCCTGTGTGGTCTGTTGCTGAGCTCTCTTATCAGGAGATTCTGAGAGCGCTCTATCTTCTCGTAGAAGGCTCTCGCGGCTTCCTTGTATTTTCCTCTGAGTGGCAGCACGTCAGCGATCTCGTGTAGCTGGTCGGAGTGGAAGTCGCGAGGAAGATGTAGTGCCTGCCTCAGTGCTCTCAGAGCCTGCAGACGCTTGAGGTTCGTTTTAGCCGTATTGCCCCATACTACCGCAGCGTATTCGAGCAGGGGGCGAATACAGGCTTTCATCTACATCTACATAGATACTCTGCAAATCACATTTAAGTGCCTGGCAGAGGGTTCACTACCCACTTTCATAACTTTTATCTACCGTTCCATTCTCTAATAGCGCGCGGGAAGAAAGAACATTTAAATCGTTCCGTTTTCAATCTGATTTCTCTTATTTTATTGGGATGGTCATGTCTCCCTAAGTAGGTGGGTGCTAGCAAAATATTTTCACATTCATAAGTAAAAGTCGGTGATTGAAACTTCGCAAACAGATCACGCCGCAACGAATAACGTCTTTCTTTTAATGATTTCCACCCCAATTCGTGCAACATTTCCGTGACGCTCCCCCCCCCCCCCCCGTAACGTGATAAAACAAAACGTGCTGGTGAGGGTCCCACAAGGGGCAACAGTACTCCAGGAGAGGACGCACAAGTGTTATGTAGGCAGTCTCTTTGGTGGAGCTGGTGCATCTTCGAAGCGTTCTGCCAATGAAACGTAACCTTTGATTCGCCTTCCCCACAATATTTTCTGTGTGTTCTCTCCAGTCAAAGTTGTTCGTAATTTTAACTCCTAGGTATTTGGTAGAATTTACGACCTTAAGGTTTGACTGATTTATCGCGTAATTGAAGTTCAGTGGATTTCTTTTAGTTGTCATGTGTATTACTTCACACTTTTCTTTATTTAGTGTCAATTGCCAATTTTCGCACCAAGTAGAAATTTTGTCTAAATCTCTTTGCAGTTGCTTTTGATCCTCTGTTGACTTCACTAACCGATAAACGACGGCATCATCCGCGAAAGTCTAAGGGAGCTATTCCGATTGTCTCCTAAATCGTTTATAAACACGAGGAAGAGTAGGGGACCTATAACGCTTCCCTGGAGAACGCCAGATATCACTTCTGTTTTACTCGATGACTTACCGTCAATTACAACGAACTGTGTCCTTTCCGATAGGAAATCGTGAATCCAATCGCGCAATTGGGAAGATATTCCATAAGCACACAATTTCATTAGCAGCCGCTTGTGGGCCGCAGTATCAAAAGCCTTCCGGAAATCCAGAAATATGGAATCGATTTGAGATCCCTTGTCGATGGCACTTAACATTTCATGTGAATAAAGGACAAGCTGTGTTTCGCAAGAGCGATACTTTCTGAATCCGTGTAACTATTGGTTAATAGGTCGTTCTCTTCGAGGTAGTTCATAATATTCGAACAAAGTATATGTTCCAAAATCCTACTGAAAATCGACGTCAGTGAGATAGGCCTGTAATTTTGGGGATCACTCCTATTGCCTTTCTTGAATATTGGAGTAACTTGGGCAACTTTCCAGTCTTTGGGTACAGATCTTTCGCTGAGTGATCGGTTGTAAATTATAGCTAAGTACGGATCAATTGCATCAGCATACTCTAAGAGGAATCTAGTTGGTATACAATCTGGCCCGAAAGATTTGTTTTTGTTTAGTGACTTAAGTTGTTTTACTACTCCAGGAACATCTACTTCTAAGTTTCGCATGCTGGCATCTGTTCTTGGATTGGAGTGTTCACTTCGTCTTCTTTGTAGAGTGTCAGGCCAGTATTAGTTGGCAGATGAGATGTGGGGTTCAGCAGTGGGTAGAGCAGCCTTAATCTACCCAGTGCTTTGCCCCTGATGTTCTAGACGTGGGGGCGCCACGTCAGGCGTCGGTCCAGAGTGACGCCGAGGTATTTTGCAGTGTCCGACCAAGGAACTGCAACTCCTCGAACCGTCTATCTGGGGAGGTCCCTCCTGTAGCGGCGGGTGGCGATGATTATCGCCTGGGACTTCTCGCCGTTGTAGGCCAGTCTCCATTTTGTAGACCACTGTGTGAGCTCTTTAATTGCTCCTTGAAGTCGCCGCTGCAGCGTCTCGACGCATCTGCTGCGGCTGTAGAGGGCCGTGTCGTCCGCGCACATCGCTAGATGTACGCGGTCGTGGCGAGGAAGGTCTGCTGTATACAGAGAGTAAAGCGTTGGCCCAATGACCGAGCCTTGCGGAACACCCGCGAGTATCGGACGCTCCGTGGACATTCCACTCTCTGCTCGAACGTGAAACGTCCTACCTCCGAGATAGCTCTGGAGGAGCTTCTTCACGTGTGACACAGGTACCCCCTGCTCAAGTAGTTTGAACAGAAGGCCGTCATGCCACACGGAGTCGAAGGCGCGTGACACCGGACATCACCAGTAGGGATTTTTTGTGATCTCTCAAAGGCTTTTGATTGTGTAAATCATACGATTCTTCTAGATAAGCTTAAGTATTGTGGTATGAGTGGGACAGTGCACAAATGGTTTAAATCATACTTAACTGGAAGAGTGCAGAAAGTAGAAATAAGCAGTTCACAAGATGTAGATCAGACAATTAATTCTTCTAACTGGAGAGTTATCAAAAATGGGGTCCCACAAGGTTAGGTCTTGCGTCCTTTGCTGTTCTTAATATATATTAATGACTTGCCATTCTACATACACGAAGATGCTAAGCTAGTACTTTTTGCTGATGATACAAGTATAGCTATCCCTTCTGACAAACAGGAATTAACTGATGAAATTGTAAATGATATCTTCCAGAAAGTCATTAAGTGGTTCTCTACAAATGGACTCTCATTAAACTTTGATAAAACCCAGTATATACAGTTTCATACAGTAAATGGCATGACACCATTAATAAATTTAGACTTTGAACATAAATCTGTAGCTAAGGTAGAATATTAAAAAATTTTAGGTGTTTGCATTGACGAGGGACTGAATTGGAAGAAACATATTGAAGATCTCTTGAAACGTCTGAGTTCAGCTTCTTATGCTATCAGAGTCATTGCAAAATTTGGTGATGTAAATCTCAGTAAATTAGCTTACAACGCCTATTTTTTTTTTAAATGTTCAAATGTTTGTTAAGCTTATGGGAGTTAACTACGGGGTCAACAGTCCCTAAACTTACAAACTACTTATGAACTACTTACGAACTAGGACGGCACAAATATCCATGCCCGAGGGGGGATTCGAACCCCCGACCGTAGTGGCCGTGCAGACCGTGACTGGAGCGCCTTAGTCCCCTCGGCCACCGCGGCCGGCGCCTATTTTCATTCACTGCTTTCATATGGGATCATATTCTGGGGCAATTCAACATCGAGTAAAAAAGTATTCATTGCACAAAAGCGTGTGATCAGAATAATTGCTGGAGCTCACCAAAGAGCATCCTGCAGACATTTATTTAGGGATCTAGGGATACTCACTGTAGCTTCACAATATATATATATATTCACTCATGAAATTTGTTATTAACAATCCGACCCAATTCAAAAGTAATAGCAGTGTGCATAGCTACAACACTATAAGAAAGGATGATATTCACAATTCAAGGTTAAATCTAACTTTGGCTCAGAAAGGGGTGAATTATGCTGCCACAAAAGTCTTTGGTCACTTACCAAGTAGCATCAAAAGTCTGACAGATAGCCAACTAGTATTTAAAAAGAAATTAAAGAAATTTCTGAATGGCAACTCCTTCTACAATGTAGATGAATTTTTAGATAAAGCTTTAAAAAACATAGAAAATAAAAAAAAGTTAAAAAAATCTTTAAAATATTGACTGTCAAGTATAGACAACATTTACTAAACTGACACGTTCCACATCATTATGAAAAATCCCTTCAGCGTTGACGTGTGTCAGCAGGCAGTTGAGGTACAGCCTCTCGAACACACTGGAAAGCGAGATTGGCCTGTAGTTTTTTTGCGAGCCGCTCGTCTTTGCCCGGTTTGGGCAGCGCGACGACTTCGACGTGCTTTGTGATATTCCTGGCCTGTGGCCACTTCATATTTCTGGCCGCTGGCCGTTTATTTGCTAACATTGTACGTGTCTTAAATGCGGAAGAAAGACATATGTGCAGCATATGTTGAAATGTGGGGTGGGGAGCAGTAGCATATGGCACAGTAGGTGCTGGTTCCCGTGGGAAAGCCCGCCTATGTTACTGGTACTCTCCTCGCATTGGCTGCTGCATTTCACGTCAAGTGATTCTTTTGAAATTAGTTTTGTTTATTATATACTAAATATTAATTATTCAGAGCTGAGAATTTGTAATAAATATCTCTCAAGGACAGTCTAGATTTTGACAGTTCAAAACGTTTAAGGTGCCTTCTCTTATTGTAACAAGAGAAGAACGATTTTGCAGAAGGCGCGCGACGGCCCTGTTTTGGCGCGAAATAGAGCGTCAGGTGCCCCCTCGCAACGCGCCGCAGTTTCAGTCTCGAGCTGACCACTGAACACGCCGGACCGTGCCGGTCATGAGTGAAAATTTTTGTAATAGTGATAACAGTCGAGATCTCAACATGAGCTATGGGCAGCATAGGCCGTGTCATATTAACAATAGTTGCTCACATTTTATTATTTAATTAATAAATGGCGTCCCTAAAAAATAAAAATCTCGCTAGTCGCTTCTTATGCTTCCATCATACAGAACTCATTTTAGCCTCACTTGTATGCTGTAGAAGAACCAACGACCTGCGCTGGGGACACAACTATAGAAGACAACAGGTTAGTCAGAACTCTATGCTTTCCATAAAGACATGGACAGCAACTACGACACCTCGTGCGTACTGTAGGGCGGTAAAAACGCACACTGCTACGCAACAGCATCCGCAAGGATGCGGAGGTTTTAGGGACTTGTGGGAGGAAGCGGTACTAACTTCTCCGTCCGCAAATAAAACCCTAGGAAGCTTGTAGCTTTCAATGCTCGGAGTAAACTCCGCTCAGCAGCACCTGGTTGAAGATATCTGCAAGGAGGTTGGCTGCATCCCCCGGTTATTCTTCAGCAGCACGTTGGGACGCCGTCTGTTCCGCCCGCCTTTCTTCTCTGGCGGTGATGGGCTCGATGACGTCGCCGTCTTCTTGCCGCGCAAGGTACACTGGGAGGCGTTCTGCGACGTGTCGTATGTGTTCCTCGTCCTGTGGGTCGTTGACCGGCGTGAAATTCTGAGCGAACACGTCCACTAGGGCGAAAGGCTGGTCTACACGACGACACTAGGTTGCGACACTCGTTTCATGAAATGAGTTGCGCGCAACTGGTTTCGCGTATGTCTGTAGACACGGCGCCAAAACTATACACTTTAGTTTCGTGAGTGCCAAGTCGCCATAGAATGAAATTTTTGGTAGCTATAAGATTTGTGGCAAAGCTATTGCTTCTCTGTGTGAAGTAGCTGCATAAGACTAAACATAAAAAGAATAAGGAACGTGTTTGGGTTTGTAACTGGATTAAAAAAAGACTTCAGTTCGAATGCTCAGCGACCTTGCTGAATGAAATTGTGATTGAAGAATTTTAATCCACTCAGAATGTCACTAGAGCCGTTTACGTTCCTTTTAAACAGAGTTAGCAATGCAATAAACAAACAAGATACAATTATGCGTGAAGCATTGTTACCAGAACTGAAATTATAAATTGCATTAATTACGTTTCTTGTCAAGTAGATATTTGTCTCTGCAGTACTTGCACCGTATTCCGAAATCCACAATTGCCATACTTCGTTTGTATAGGTATTTAGAATTGGATGTATTTTATTCTGCAATTCACTAATCGTGAACCCATCAATATTTAATTTCACAAGTAATTACTAGAAGAGCACTAACACGCCGTTAAAATCGCATAAACACCTACGCAACGCATATATGTTCAAAAACCGAATTATTTCTTCCGTCCTCCCCTTTATGTTGTATTGTGTTCTATATTGGTCATAACCTAACCTAAAAACACGCGCAATCAGTTTTGCCAAAGTTGGAAGGTGCCGAAATTGTTTAGTTTCGCCAAGTAGTTGCGCGAACGCCTGCCGCGCATGCGCATTGGCCAGTAGCGCAGTTTCATGAATCGTAGTGTCGTCGTGTAAACTAGCCTTTAGCCTTCGCGTTCGGCTCGCTCGCTAGCCGACCTGAAGCGGAGGAAGACGTTGAGTGCGGCGCAGGAAAGTTTTCGTCATGCGCCAGGCACTGCCGTCCTCAATGTCCAGCTGTTCGACTCGGCGCTCCCATTAGGGATGGACAAAAAATATCGATATATCAAAATATCAATATTTTTTGGCAATTTATCGATATTTATCGGCGATATTTTATTTTCCGATATATCGATATATAAATATTAAACTTTGAATATCGAAAGCGATATTTTTAAAAGCCACCCTTTTTTTTTAATTAGATTAGATTCTTTAAAGGCCGTTGGGCGTTGATAGGTAGCAAGGAGGCATAGAATGCGTGGAGAGGAGACGGTTCAGTGCTGGCAACCTCTTTACTCCTGAGCTGTGCTCACTGCACCGTACTGATCAGTTTGATTTTATGAAAGGGGGTTACAGAAATGTTAAGGGACAAATGTAATGCTTATTTCATTGTAAAATAAAACTAACTAGTGGTATCACTCTCACACAATGAAGGAACAGTGTTTGTTGGTAGAAATACCAATTCCGACCTTTAGGCGTAATTGTTGTCAAACGTCGCAGGCAGAGGCTAAGTTTTCGTTACGTTACTGCAAGCTTTGGTATTCCCATTGCAAACCTGCTTCGGCAAGAAGTGGAGCACACAACTCCTTTGACTGATTTAGGAGTGTCAGTAAAAAAAATCTCTATTCAAAGGAATTATGGAAGATTATTTCCCTTGAAAAAAAAAATATTTTTCTCTGTGTGGCAACAATTTTGGACCCCCGGTTTAAGAGAATTCATTTTGAATCCCCACTTGCAGTGTCAGCTGCAGTAGCTCATATTAGCAAAGAAATTCATTCCGAACATAGGCAAAAAGGACAAATCTCTCTTGAGCATTGCGCTTTTAGATATTGAACCAGAAAGCCCGAGGAAGACTTCCATTTGGTCGCGGCATGAAGAACTGTTGACCCAAAGTTCAGTTTCGCAGCAAATTTCAAGCCAAGACTGTACCAAATGAGCTGAAGCAGTACCTTGATCAACCATATTTAGAGTGTAACAATGATCCTCTGAAGTTCTGGGCTGACACTCGACACTTTACGCCCTTTTTATCAGACATTGCGCAGAAGTACATGATATGCCAAGCCTCTTCTGTTTCGTTAGAAAGAGTGGCTTCATTGATCAATTTAGTGGTACAAGACAACAGAAGTAGAATAACTGGTGCAAATATAAAGTAAAGAGGTCTCCTAATGCCTGTTACTGATGACTACTGGCTCAATTAATTTTTTTCAAATAAATATCTTACACTACATTGTTTCTTTTACTGATTGTACATTGTGCTTTTTTATTGATTAATGTTCAAATCTATAAAATATTTGTCAATTTTTAATTGTATGTTGATGATTTTTGTGGTTTTGATTAAAATT
The DNA here is from genome assembly GCA_026315105.1 of Locusta migratoria. Taxonomy (NCBI): domain Eukaryota; kingdom Metazoa; phylum Arthropoda; class Insecta; order Orthoptera; family Acrididae; genus Locusta; species Locusta migratoria. The sequence goes on from CM048751.1 coordinate 77,050,382, forward strand.
ATTAATTTAGCATTCTATCTTAAGATTTCACCGATATATCGAAATATCGATATTCTTATTTCAATAAAATCGATATTTTTTATAAATATCGATATGATATATTTCGATATTTCTAAAATTCTGCCCATCCCTTGCTCCCATTGCTGGTTTCGGAAGGCGTGGTTGTTTCTTTTTGTAAAGGGAGCGTACTTCGTATCTAATCCACTTCTTTTGGGCAGTTGCGATCGCCTTTGTAGCATTTTTGCCATTAGGCCTACGTTTCGTAACAATACATGCATAGGTGGGTGGTAATCCTTTTATTAAGCACGTTTTATTGAATTTGATATGTTGTATCGTTTTCGCTAGTTGGATTGACTTCTTCTCGAAATGATACATGGCCCATTTTGCCTGACAAGGCGTCATTACATTATTATCCATCTCTATGTCTCTCCCCCCCCCCATCTCTCTCCCTCTCTCTCCCTCCCCCCCCTCTCTCTCTCTCTCTTTCTGACTACATCTCCTAAATCCCACCCCACTCTCTGAAGTCATTTGCTGAGTATTGATTTTTGTCTTGCTTGTAGAAATAATATAACAACCTTTCAACAATTCCGGCAAATCACTAAAACAATTGGTAATATGAACAGCTCATTTTTCGGGTTATCTTGTGTGATAGTAAGTTTGTCAAAGTTTAAGTTGAATATAGCTAATGTAAACAAAAAATTACCGACTCTCTGTCATCTTAAAAAGTTGATTATTTTATTTTGTTAACCTACTTTGTTAATCAAAACAAATTATTGTAACTATAGCTTTAATACTCCATAACTTTCATGTAATGAATTTGATGTACACAGTACCGCCATAAACATGCCAGTTGCAAAAAAGTGTTGTAAAATGTGTGCAAATGCGGAAGTTATTTCACCAAATGCAGAATTTCATTTCGACGAATGCAGGTAACAATTCACAATACTTCACTGTATGTTTTTGTTATAAGATCCTTGCTTTAACGCCTGTGACACTAACTGTGTCGTTCTTCTACCGTTAGGTGAAAAACTGAAGCAGATGTAACACAAAAATACAGTAATAAAGTCCTCGAAAATGGAGTTATAGCTCCGAAACGTGACGGACAATAAAAACAATAAAAATATTGTCAGTGAAGACGGCTTATTATTATTATTATATACTCAAAAATGTGTTCAAATGTTTGTAGAGCTTATGGGACTTAACTACGGGGTCGTCAGTCCCTAAACTTACAAACTACTTATGAGCTAGCTAAGACTACAGACGGCACAAACATCCATGCCCGAGGGGGATTCGAACCTCCGACCGTAGTGGCCGTGCAGACCGTGACTGGAACGCCTCAGTCCCCTCGGCCACCGTGGCCGGCATATATTATACCCTAACCTAAACGACACAGTCACGGACAGCCCACGGCGAAATGTCGATTAATAATAATATAATATAATCCAAAATGTTTAAAAACAGAAATAACCATCAAAAATCGTAGAGCTACGCAATACGCACCTAAAATGGTCTAAATAAAGATGTCTTCATCTCAGAAAATAATAGTATCGCAAAATATATGCATTGTTGGTTACAGAGTTCGTATCGATATGGTGGATGCGAATAATGAAATTTATTCACGAGTAACGATTCAGTACTTCGTATCAACCAAAGTATTCGTTACTCAGTACCGAATACAAATATCGTAAAAATACAATAGTGGAAACTGTCCAAAAGAACGCGACAGCAATTTTAGCGCATTCTGGTGGTGTGAAATGCACACTAACTGTGCTGATTAAACCACATATAGCCGGCCGCGGTGGCCGAGGAGACTGAGGCGCTCCAGTCACGGTCTGCACGGCCACTACGGTCGGGGGTTCGAATCCCCCCTCGGGTATGGATATTTGTGCCGTCCTAGTTCGTAAGTAGTTCATAAGTAGTTTGTAAGTTTAGGGACTGATGACCCAGTAGTTAAGTCCCATAGACTATACAAACATTTGAACATTTGATTTGAAACCACATATAAATAAAATCAACAACTTATCTGCAACACGATCTTCAAAAGAGTATGTGAAGTCCCACAAAATTACGCATATGTAGTCAACAATTTTTATAATACGTATTGTGTAATTTTTTGTGTCCTACAGTTCGATGAAAAATAATTTTTTTATTCCACAGCGAAAATATTTCCTTTGTGCCAAAATATCCAAGTTATGATTCAAAAAATGTTTGTATAGTCTATGGGACTTAACTACGGGGTCATCAGTCCCTAAACTTACAAACTACTTATGAACTACTTATGAACTAGGACGGCACAAATATCCATGCCCGAGGGGGGATTCGAACCCCCGACCGTAGTGGCCGTGCAGACCGTGACTGGAGCGCCTTTGTCTCCTCGGCCACCGCGGCCGGCCCGGTTATGATTCAATAAATGCTCTCGTACACCCTTTATTTTACGTATGACAGCCAAATAAAGTCATATAAAGCTATATTTTACGTAAGGTATACACGGTGCCGCGGTGGAGTAGCCGAGCGGTCTAAAGCGTCTCGCTGCGGAGCGCGCGGTTGCTCGCCGTGGAGGTTAGAGTCCTCCCTGGGATATGGGTGTGTGTGTGTTTGTCCTTAGGTTAGTTTACATAGGTTTAGGTAGTTTGTAAGCTACGGACTGATGACCACGCAGTTTGGTCCGATAGAGTTACAAACATTTGTTATACCCGGTAGCAGACGACTTGCAGACGATGAAATTGTAGTTAACATTGGGAACCGCTAGGTGGCAGTGTTGTGTGCGCTGTCTCGTACGGAACTAATGCATTCCGCTATTATGTTTTTATGCTATTTGCCGAGTACAAACGGTTGGCTGGCCACAGTGGACGAGCGGTTTGCGGCGCACCAGTCACAGTCTGCGCGGCCGCTACGGTCGGGGGCTCGAATCCCCCCCCTCGGGCATGGATGTTTGTGTCGTGTTTAGTATAAGGTAGTTCATAAGTAGTTTGTAAGTTTAGGGACTGATGACCCCGCACGTAAGTCCCTTAAAGCTTAACAAACATTTGAACTACAGCTCTATACTCCGTTCACGGAAACGAGAGAGACTGTAAACACAGCGAGGCGCGTGACCAGGGGTGGGCAAAATAGCGGCTTTCGCGTAGTGACGCCGAATCTGTTTCAAGTGTAAAGCGTTTGTGTGTGTTACGAGGGCTGATATTAGAGGCTGGCTAGAAATTTCATCTTGAAGGACCAGTTGCCGAATAGCAGCAGAAGTATTAAGCTTCCATATTCTATATCTTTTACTCTTTCTCGTCTGTATCGCGTATTATGTCATTATACATTTTGAATCCACGCAAGAAGCGATCAGAGAAGAAATCATCAAGTTCTTAATGTGTATAAACGGAACTGTTGTGTCCAGAACAATGAATGACAAGTATTGTTCTAAAAACAACTGCATCTACGGGTGATGGTCGTTCCTGGCTTTATCGTATGGTAATTGATCAAAAGACCATACACTCTTTGAAATTTCCAAAAAAAAAAAAAAAAAACATCACGACAGAAGTTTGCAGAAAGTGTTGATGACTTTCACAGAAATGTGATACGAAAGAAATTACATGATTTGTTGTTTTGTTGACATAGTTCTTACTGTCGCAAACGAAAATGCAGATGTCTGCAATTTTCAGAGATTCCATGGATTATTAAAAGAAATGAATTTTGAATACCTATGGAGTTTAATATCACTGCTATATAGCAAAACACACAACCGCTTTGCACCTGATAAGTTAATAAATGGAATTAAAACCTCTGTAACTTATCGACCAACAGCCGTAAATTATATGTTCTTTATTTAACGGCCGGTTCCGGTATTGCATTAATACCATCTTCAGGACCTAGACAGATTGTAAATCGGGGTTGGAACACTTGCGGGGAGTGACACTTGCGGGGAACCCGGGGCCCTCGGGGCGGCTAATGGCTTTTCCTGGGTACAGGCACACCAAGAAGTCTAGCACTGCTGTTGTCAAGTTTCCACACTGTCGACATAACACGAACTCAGTGAAATTGCACAACCCTTTGCAAGCTGAAGAGCAATATAGTAACTTGTTGTAACTACATATTAATTCGTTGAGTGTTCCTCCTGAAAACAAAAAGGTATTTTAATAGTGAAAATGTTTGGAGAGTTATTAAGACATTCTCTGCTACTACAAGACAATGACTTTCCACAGTCATACCTCCTAAAAGCATATTATTCAGAACACTAAACATATCAAGACACCTGCGAAAGCAATAAATATATTAGGCATCCTGCACAATACGTTGATGTAATTGACCGCTATGTGGTTAACCGCACTATCAAGCAACTTCCATCTCTTTAAAAATAGCTACTATGCTTTTTAATGGGAGATGCAACCATAAACGTTCAATTAAAAAACGTTAATAATAAGTCAATGAGTATTGAACATACTTGAAGCGTTTATTCGTAGATCCCAAAACGATTTGGCTGTATTCGAATTACAAATACATGTAAGGGAATGGCACACACCGAAAAATGCTAAAGATAAATTTTATTTTCTATCACCGTCATACAGAACCATTTTTACTCCGAACTTGGCATAAACCAACAGGGAGAAACAAGTTGCAAGACTACCAGGAAAAATGAAGCGAAATTGGCAGCCAATAGTTGGTTATAAATTACATTGCCTGTTAACTGTATAAATATAAATTACGGATTACGCGGAACTCCAGTACAGTCAAAAAGGTCTAAGGTAACAGGCAGTGGTTTACAATCAGATATTCGTATCACTTTCCCCCTCAAGAAGTCTGTGTGAAGATTTATATTCATAACATTCAAGAAACAGGCAACTGTGGTGTTGAAACTACAAGAAGCAGCTCATTTACTCAGGAAGGGAAAACTTTATGGTGCCCGTAAATTTGAATGGCTGTATCTTTTGAAGTAACATACATCTTTTGATGAAATGTTAAAATCCAATATACCAGAATTTTGTTTTTCTAAACTCAGTGCCAACTTTTTTTGTCGAAATTTTTGCAGGAAGTAGTCTTGACTTGATTTCACACTTATATGCATTAATATTATCAAACATGTAATTTGTGTCAAAAATTTCGCGGCCGGTCCGGTGGCCCTTTCCCTGATTACGGCACAGGTAGCGGCTGGAGGGCGTGGAGTAGGGGTGATGTATCCCTACTTCTGGAACGCCCTGTTCACTACTTGCAGCGTCCGGGTCTCCCGGCAAGTGTCTACACATTCCCTTTCCGTGCAAGTGTCACAAACTCTTGTAAATCAGTGTTGTATCTATTACATCATGTTGTACACATGCCACACAAAATATAAATAATATAAAACAACATAAAGTTTACGGCTGTTGGTAGACAAGTTAATAATTTGGAATTAAAACCCGACCAACAGCCGCAGTCCCTGTTCCATTATAACATAGACAGATGCACAGGTAGCGACATTGAGCGAGCGCCCCGTTTTTGTCCACCCTTGGTCACGCGCCGCGGTCTGTTTAGTCTGTCTCGCGTTTCGGTGAACGGAGTATAGTTACGTTGGTTGTGACAAAGTTGCAGTGGAGCGCACGCGCATATAGAAGTTACAACAGACGCGCTGGTGCAATGTTACAGCAGCAGACGCCGCCGCCGTCGAAGAAGCGGCAACGACGCCAGAGCGACGAGTCCAGGGGGTTGCCTCCTCTGAACTACCCCCACCCGCTGCCCGGGGCCACATACACGCGCTGTGGCGGGGGGAGGGGGAACTGACTGGGTCCCCGGCCCACGCTAAACGCTTCCACGGCGCTGCGGAACAGATCCTCACCAGCTGAGCTGGGGACGCCACACGATCGATACAGCAACCTGTTTCTCCGTCACAGCCGCCCACCTACTAGTTACAGCGACACGAGCTCCGTCTGACACGTGTGCAAATTACACCAGTTTAAGCCGTTTCTACACGGCAAGTGAGAGCTTACGAGATTACCCACGATGCACCGATCACGCCGTCGGCGTAGTGTAGACACGTCCACTTGCACAAGATGCACGCATACGATCGCTAGTAGACGGAATAGGATGGATCCTATTCTCACGCGTATGGAAGTGCTTCGCGCATGCGCAGACGACAGAATGGGGAACCCAGCTCACAAACGAAGTCAAGTCGGGAATTTGTTTGAGTACCGTCAGAAGGGGTGAAGTCGATCACAAAATTCAGTTTTTCTGTTGTTTTGGGGGAACCTCTGGAAGAATTCGTTTCAAAAATATTACGTGTAATCCTTAGGATTTCGACATTATATCTAATGTTGAATATAGAAATAGCCTATTATGCTTTCGAAATTCTTTTAATTTAAAGGTTGATCACTCACTTTTTGAAGACCTATAACGGCTTCATCCAGACAATGGGGTGAAACCGATCGTCTTTTACACTGAAATATCTCCCAAGGTATGGTAGGCTATGTTTATATGAAGTTTTAAAATAGAAGAGGGTCTTTCTCAGGGACCAAACATCTATTAAAATCAACAAATAGACTATTTTATGGTTAGAACATTGTATCCTCCTTAAAAAAAAAAATAAAAAAATAACCACTGTACATAAAATTGTCTTGCATCATAAAGAATTTTCACTCAATGTTTGAAATGTCAAAATCTGGGAAACTATAGCGTCCACGACTTAGGCTTCATTTTTGTTACAATTTGTGTGAACGGAGTCTTTTGTACATCAGGAACATCTGGAAATACACTTTACCAATCCATGAACTAATCATTCTACGTATACTGAACTAAACAAGCTGCCCACCGTATTTATATCTATGTTTGCCCTTCACCCACTCATTTAACGTTGTATAGGGCACAACGTAACACTCAAATGCTTCACGAATGCTCAACTTCCCTTTATTCACTTCCTGTACGGCATTTTCCATATATGGATTGTATTTCCTTTTTCCCTCTCTTCCCACCTTCTTCACGCATGTTCGCGGTATGATCGACTTCACCCTACAAGATACAACAATTCAATTTTTAGATCACTACTCGCCCATATAACAAACTTCTGCTTTTGCAAATACGTAAAACAAATGACGATGAGTTCACTTCACGACTAACAGTCCGAAAATAGCAGAATTATTTGACTATAAGGTCGTTTTATGACAGGTTTAGTCTTGCTTCATTCACAGGCCACCAAAATGCATTTGTTTATATCCCACAATCCCGCTGAACGGATACTCAGAGAGAAAATTCTACAGGTAAACACTACTCTGCAACTCATTGGCTTCCAACAAGTATGTGTAGCGTGAAGATCCCGGATGTACCGCCAGGCGGAAATAGTGTAAATTATAATGCTGTATTGCCGGTCGACTTCCCCCACCTGATCGACTTCACCCCTTCTGACGGTATGTGTACTTGTCTCCTGCTCAGAGGAACGTAGTTTTTCGACTCAGTCGTATTTTAGGAGGGGATACTACAGAGGAATTGCATTAAAAATTTAATATAACCTGTGTACAATTTTTATTGAATACAGAGATACAGCTGTTAATATGAAATCCAAACAAACGTAGAGCAAATGTAAATCAAGAAATTTTCACTGATTTCTCCGTCGGTTCTTGGTAGTAAGTTACATCACACTTACTTAAAAGTAGAATTTTGTGTATTTTCTACACGTTCATTTCCACTTAGTTACCCGGTTTTTCGGCTTACTAGGACTTATTCAAACTTTAAATTACGTCGAAAACCGGTTATTTAAATAAAAGTCAATATGGTGATCTACCAAGAACCGAGGAAAGACTCAGTCAAAATATCGAAATCAGTTTGGTGTACATACCAAGAGCTGTATCCCTGTACCCAATAAAAATTGGACACACGTTATATGAAATTTTAACTGCAAATCGTCTTTACTACCATCTTCTAAAATATTTGCTAATGAGAACGTTAAAACAGGTGAGCGACGTAGTAACGCATGAACTGCACGAAAACAATTACGTACAGTTTCACAATGGCACTCTAAAAGACAAATATGTATTTTAATCATCACAATACACCAAACAGTTTCGAAAAGTGAGGTTAACGCATTTGTAGGAAATTTTGTCTAATTCTCTACAGAATGGACGTCTTCGAGAAACACATAGTATTCTATATATAAGCAAGAAACTAGCAAATCGTGAAACTTCTATTATTATTACTATTATTTATTTTTGCTTTTTTAGTTATGAAGCCGACCTCCTACAAGGCAGCAAACATTTAAATTCGAATTCAATGCCCCAAAAACCAGATATAATCGTTGGAAAAAAACTTTCGGAATTTTGTTACTTGAACACCAATTGAATGGGTTAGAACCTGTCCTGTAGCGTACTAGTTAGTACGAAACGCCGTCTGCGCTGACGAAATCCTTGCAGTTCTGCGTTTACATCACTAGATGGCTCGCAACGTGATCTGTTCATTGCTGGCACCAACGAACTTAAATTTCATTGAGTGGCGATCATGAAGGTAAGAATAAAAGAAGGCGCCCTGACGCCAGCTGTGAAGCCGAGGGTAGCCATCTTGATCCGACCAAAATACTGCCGTATTTACCCCGTTTGCGTATGCTTGTCGCCCCTTTTGGAAGGATTTTGCTCTGTTATGGTTACTTGTGTGATGTTTTTGTGTGCAAATTGTTCTGATTGTGACGGGAAATCGAAGGAAATACAATTTGATGTGTAAATTGCCTTGCTAACATGTGCTTTTGCCACTTTTATTGTGAAAGAATATACGCTACATCTTTACTTGTAATGTAGCATACTTTTCTCTTATGTTTTCAATTTCATAAAGATGAAAGTGTTTTCCCGCTTAACATGAATAAGGAATAAAATATAAATTTGATTTTTATTAAGTCAATGATTTCGAAAGCAAAACCTAGTTTCAATATTAATGAAACTTACTACACTAAGAAAAGATATCGTCACTGTGCTCCTAAATCTGGCGTTGGTTCACTCAAACAAATTATTTTATCTGATGATCGTCAGATTAGCTAAAGAAAGAATCCATGTTTATGATTCGTAATGATGTAGTAAAAACTATTTTTAAGAGGTATAAACACAAATTTTTTTCGCTTTTCGAGATTTTATTTTAAACAGAAATTTGAAACGACCAGTTTGAGGACGTTACATGCGTATATGATGCAATTAGCGACTATAAATACAGACACAGCTATAACACACTGTCAGTGTAAAAACTGTACGCTCGTTTTGGAATGTTGAACCTTTCGTTAAATCAGACAATAAATTGTTCATTAACTTAGCTATTTGGTTTAATTATGGCCCTGATATTAATGTATAAGAAACAGTGCATTAAATTGATTATGTGCGCAACGGATATTTTTAACAAAGGACGTGTGTCATGTAACCTTTTGAAACAGACACTGACTATACTCAAGAATTTTGACTGCGAGAAAGATATAAGAAAAACCACAAATCACTTTCTTAATGCTTGACTGTGGGAACCTATATAGGTCAGCCTCCAATTATTGAAATCCAGATCAACTATTATCTTACTATGGCACCAATAATGAAATATGTTCAATAATATTATTCAAATCAACACTCCACTAAATCAAGTAATTATCAAATGAAGGAAGTGGGTTAATTTTCTAACTACGTAAATGAAATATGAAACAGGGTTAACTTGCTTATTATTGATAAACAGCATTACATTACTTACATGATACAACTTCTGACTTGCTGGCAAAGCAGCCTCTGCTCTACATCGGAGCCATACACACAACCCAACCGCTCTCTAAGCGAGCTGAACCACTAGTCTGACTCTCTGTGTCTCTGCACGAGCTACAATGCTATGCAATACATGATCTTTGCCAGAGATGAAACTTTACACATATCGATACATACAATAGAAGCGACTATCGATACATACAGTAGAAGCGATATTATACATTTTCTTGCAAGCAAGTTACTCGATACAAAACAGGAGGCACAATATTAGACATTTTCTTATATTTTATGGACACGTTTCATCACCCCCCTCCTACCTATTAAAATTTTGTAGGGTGGGTGATGCCAATGGCATTGCCTAGCCAGCAAAATTACTGAATTTCACAAATCCATTAATGACATCCGAAATATAACAAGATCAAAACAACAGATGGAGTACATAGAAAATTAAAAAAAAAAAAAAAACAATGTGACAGTCATAAATACATGCCATTTTACAGAACAGTACCATCAAAAGTCACGCATGGAGTGGTACAGGGTGTGACAGGCATAAGCAAATGTTAAAATTTACAGAACATCAGCAATAAGTGGAATATATGACAATTATACATAATGGTAAACATAAGTATATATAGAATTTCAGGAAACATAGTTTGACAAATGATATAGTGGAGAAAATGAGATAGCTAGAAGTAATACACAAATGGAAAAACAAAATATACAATAATAAACGTGAACATATACAAAGTTTTACAAAAGATAGTTTAACTAATGTCATCATTCTTTAAAGAAAATGTGGTAATTACAAGTAATACAGACAGTAGTGTAAGTTCCATGGGTTTAAATTTTGTACAAGAGATCAGTATTTTTGGGAACATAAAATGAACATTTATATCTTGTGCACAATGTAGTCTATGTAAATTTTTTGTGCACTTAGTATAAGATAGAGTGTCAATACTTTCATGGATGCTAGAACATACATGTAAAATTTTTGGCTACATAGGCTTCTGATCATGTACAAAATAATATTACTGCTTCAGCACAATAGGGTTTCAATATAACGTTTGTCAATCGAATAGGCACAATGACATTTCTGACAAAGTATATGTATCTATCAAGAGCACAATTTTATTTTGGTCACTGACTGTGAAAGAACCATGACATATACCTAAACACTGGTAATGAGCCTGTGGACAACGTTTGCAATGGGAGGCACTGAATAGTATATGCACACGAATAGCACATTAGCTCCTAACATTCGTTTTAGGTCTGCACACGAACACAAAACACTGTAAGATTACACCACACTGTAGGCGGGCTGACTGGTGGCATTGAAGTGGAAGTCATGGGGAAAAGGTTCTGATGTATTCCTCCATGCAATTCGACAACCAAGTGTGCTCCAACCAACAGAGTTATTAGCCGACTGCATCCGCAGCAAACTGGTGATGGGTGGCCAAGGCTGCAATGGACAGTACTGTATGGCCAAACATCATCCACAAACATCTTCATTAAAAGGCCCAAAATCAGTGGTGTATAGTAACTCGTCCATTGTTCTGTGTGCATTCTGGAATCTCGTGTGCGAAATCGCCACTTCCCATGCGTGTCCAAAGTACATGAAATAAAGCATTTTACACACAAATTAGTAACATAGTCATGATATTTCAGTTTAGACTGAAAGAAAAGTCATTGATTAGAACATATCTACAGAAATATTTTCCCACAAATTCAAGTGGTACAGATGGGGTCATGGTATTAAACCATATTTTTACATTACAAGTAGTGTCCTGAAGACGGATACATTTGAATACCAATGAGTAAGTTAATTCTTATATTAGAGTATCTATAACATTAGTGTCATTTCATATAAGCACAAGGCTTTACATACTATGTACATATTGCTTTACAAACACATAATCGTATGAAATACATTGAGGGTGCTTGTCATCAACTTGGCATGATATAACTTAAATTGACATTCCAATTACCATTTGTTCATATCTCTTTAAATTAATATATATCACTATGGTGGTGATTACATTACCACAAAGTATAACACTTAAATTACATAAGTTGCCATGGCCAGGCTTTTGTCTCAACTGAGCTACATATTTCATTGCCTTAAGGTATAACACATCAGGGTAGTTTCGTGAGAATATCAAAAGAGGTTCAAGTCATCAGGTCATGTCTGTGTCTGTCTGAGTCAACAGTAGGGTCAAACAAAACAATTAGTGCAAATTTTGGCACAGTAATAGATGTACATCACAGTAAATCATCCAATAACATAAACACAGACGTAATATTCGTTAGGCATAGCTGCAGATTTTCATCAACAAGATCATCAATAAAATTTAGCAGATAGCAGTAAGCAAAAGCAAAGTATTTCTGTGCATTATCTTTCTAGACTTAACTAGGCGCAATTTATGGCATAGCTGCAAGTTTGCAAGATAGATGGCTGTGTGCAACGTATAAGCATAACCATACATTGTCATTGAGCTTCATTATAAAATTAATTAGCATAGTGGTAGGGCTTAGGTATATAATTAGTGAGCATAGCGGTAAGCTTTGATTGCAAGAGCAATACGCATAGCTGCAAGCATAATTAGAAATATTCATTACACATAATTACAAATAATTACAGAGCATCAGAAGGATATGAATCTCACCAATCACACATGCCATTGAAGGCACAATGCATCAACATACAAAGTGGTGCACATAAGCACAAAGAGAAAACACAAAAGGGCAGTGCGAGTAAGCACATAAGAAAAGAACAAAACATAGCATCATTAGCAACATAGCGATTCTCCTCATAATTACTTCATAATCATTGTATAATCTCGTCATCATTAGCAACATAGCGATTCTCCTCATAATTGCTTAATCTCGTCCACGTAATTACATTTATCAAACATCTTTAACTGTTACCAATACCCTCCTTACCATCATTTATCCATAAACAATAATGCATTTTAAAGACCACCATGACATATTGTGTATTGCCTTACTCATCATCCTCCATAATGTTCTTGGCTTACCAATTGCTCATGTCAACTCAAAATCTTCTTCGCTCGCTCAGAACTTCGTAAGTTATGCAATTAATAATACAGAAGAATATTTTCTGAAACATAGGAACTTGATTAGATTACACAATCAAAAATTTCCATTAATTTTATTTGTCTTGCACAGCCACAGAGTTCGTTATATGCAAATTGCAAGATAATCAAAGTTTCGTTTGACAATATCCCAGCGTAGCACAGAGTATAAGTATTCAGAGTTAGAGAAAAGTAACAGTGAGAAAAAGAGGTGGATAGAGCGCACTAAAGAAAGGCGGAAGAATAGTGACACTCAGCTCGAGAACGGGGCACCAATCGCCACTTGGTGTGTCCAAAACAGATTAATGGACTCTCTACCCCATATTTATGCCTTGAAAATTTTAATATTGGAAATGTGGTGTATGCCTTTCGACTTGTGCGTCTTTAAAGTTTCTACCTCAACGACGTTGTCGTGGATGATACGTTTGATTCGATACGGACCATTGTACAGTAAGAAGAATTTGTGAATCATAGATTTTCCCTTGTGGGATAAGTGGTGGGATCTAATTAATACCTTTTGTCCTACATAGAGTTGTTTAGCATAACAATTACGTTGAGAGCGTTTCCTTTTTTCAGCGGCTTTCTTAATGTTTTTAAGCGCCAATTCAATGATCTCATGATGACGTAGTCTTCTGTGTTTAGGAAAAGGTATCAATTCCTTGATACGGTCGGGAGGTTGCTTGTTTTTCAGAACCAGAATTGGTGAAAGACCTGTAGAATCATTAGGAAGTTCATTTATAATATTTTGAAATGAAAGAAGATATCTATCCCATATGTTATGTCGTCGGTAGCAATATAGCCTACAAAGTTTTCCAAGTTCTTTCATCACTCGTTCACAAGGGTTAGAGGCGGCATGATAAAGTGATATGAACACAGGTTTGATGTTTCTGCGCCGCAACATCCGTGCCCAGTCATGAGAACGGAATTGAGGTCCATTATCGGAGATGACTTTATCTATATGGCCAACATCTTTTAGGAAGTTTTTGACAAAGGCGTTAGTTACTGTCTTCGCCGTGGCACGGCGGAGCGGAGTAAAAGATACAAATTTTGATGTGAGCTCAATAGCAACGAAAACAAAAGAGAAACCATTGTTAGTTCTCGGAAGAGGTCCAAACAGATCAACGGCTGCTAACTGCTTTAATTTTGAAGGTATAATCGGAAAAAGTGGAGCAGAATGCGATATGGTCGGCGGCTTTGCTTTCTGACACAATTTGCATCGAGATAACACATTGCGTATACGTTTCTCCATGTTGATGAAGTAACAAGAGTCGCGTAATTTCGCGAAGCACTTCTTGGCACCATAGTGTCCGTAACTGAGATGAATATACCAAATCAATTTGTTCACGGACTCCTCCGGAACACACACTAACCAAAATTGACTGTCAGGGGCTTTACGTTTGAAGAGAATGTTATTATGGATAATGTAAAATTGTCTGATGGAAACATTATATTTATCATGCCATTTTATTTTAATATCTCGCCAGATTGGATCTTTGTCTTGTTCTTTAGCAATGTCAGAAAATGTGGCAGATATGTAATTTTCGAAAGCAACTTGCTGCATATAGAGGATAGTAAAGTTATTTTCTAAGTATGCCTCTTCCGTCGCCTTGATGAGCCCAACAGGCGAACGAGATAGCGAGTCTGCAACGATGTTTTGTTTACCAGGAATGTAAATTACAGAGAAATCGAATTCTTGAAGGAACAAAGCCCATCGTCTAAGTCTATCATGGTTAAGTTTTGCCGACATGAGGAATTGAAGTGCACGGTGATCCGTGTAAACTTTAGTGTGTCTGCCAAACAAGAAATAACGGAATTTTTCGAATGCCCAAACTACTGCCAAAGCTTCAAGCTCAGTGACGGAATAGTTCCGCTCTGACTTGGATAATATGCGACTAGCAAATGCAATAGTTTTCTGTGTGGCAAACCCATTTTCTTCATCCTCTTGAAACACGTGAACGCCAAGTCCGAATTTTGAACTATCGGTAGAGATGCAAAAGTTCTTAGACAAATCTGGATGGTGCAGAATAGGTGCGTGAAGGAGTGCATCTTTTAAGCAAAGAAATTCTCTTTGGGCAGCTTCATCCCAGAACCAAACAGTATTCTTTCCAGTTAATTCGTATAATCTGGGAGTAGTTAGGTCTTTCAAATTTATAAAACGACGGTAGAAATTAATTAAACCCAAGAAAGCTCTTAATTGGCGTTTAGTAGTGGGAACAGGCATTTTCATTATCGCCTCTAACTTTTCGGGGTCGGGCTGGATCCCATCTTTAGAAATAATGTGCCCTAAAAATTTAATCTGAGAACGACCAAACTGTGACTTCTCTAGGTTGACAGTAATTCCGGATTGAGCAAACACTTCAAGTAAAGATGCCAACGTACTGTTATGTTTTTCCCAGGAAGATTCTGCAATTAAAATGTCATCAACGTAAATTGTGATTTGTTGTTTTAAGTGCTCAGGGAGTGTGGCATTCATCGCACGGATGAAAGCAGATGAGGAGATGTTCAGTCCGAAAGGCAATTTACGGAACTGATAACAGTTTCCGAAGCAGAGAAACGCGGTATACTTCCTACAGTTGGGGTGCAGTTTCACTTGCCAAAAGCTAGACCTAAGATCTAATGAGGATAAAACTTTGACACCATAGAATTTTTGTAACAATTCTTCAAGGGTTTGGGGTCGGTCGGTTTCAGGTAAAATGATAGTGTTAATTTGTCTGGAATCGAGCACTAATCGAATTGACTTATCTCTTTTTTCAACAATATGTAGGGGACTGTTATACGAGCTAACTGCAGGTTCAATTATACCTTGACTGAGCATGGACTGAATTTCAGCCTTAACTCTTTCCCTGTATACTATCGGAATGGGATATGGAGGTACAAAAAATTTATTATGTTCTTTGATCTTAAATTCATAGAGAAAATTTTTTATGGTACCAGGACTGTTAGCGAATACACGGGAATAACGCCGCAAGATAAGGAACAATTCTTCCTTATCACGTTCTGAGGCACCTTCAACTTCTACTAATTTTTTCTTAATGATGTCAGAAATCAAGTCAATTCGCTCAGTCTCGAAATGTTTATCTGTTATATCATCATAAGGTTTGACATCCTGCGTCGCATTAGAAGTAGATAAAAATTTTAAACAACTGGCACCTTCTTCATATCTGGTAATCCAGTCTTCGAATTTAATTTGAATGGCATTTTCCTGAACAAAAGCAGTGGCACAAGCCGTATTGAAATCTAAAATAACCTTGTACTTGGATAGGAAGTCCACACCTAATATTATCTGTGTAGTTAAGCGGGGGACAATCAATAGATTGGCAGAAAAGGTATGACCTTGACATAAAAATTCTACGTATGTTTGCTGTCGAATTTCGACAGGTTTGCTAGAAATGACGCCACGAATTTTAGTACAATGCAAAGGCAGAATGGGACCATTAAGTAAGTTCTGATATTTCTTAAAAGTCACTTCACTGATTACTGACACAGGGCTACCAGAATCTAAGACAGCAGAAAGATTGATTTTGCCAATTTTCACAGATACAATAGGGTGAATTGGAATATCGAGACAGTCTACCTTCTCTTCTAATAGTGCCTCTTTTATGTCGTCTAACTGTACAAATTTCACGTCTTGTTCGGTAGAAGATTCATAAGAAATTTCTTTGTTGAGACAAGAGCTACCAAGATTAATGAGGCTTTCACAAGATAAATGTTTTTTAAGTCTTGGTTGTTCATCAACTTCGCATTCGCTATCATCGTCATTAGAAAACATGTAATTGTCTATCCAATCAGCAACAGAGGTGTGCTGCAAATCTAATTGTTCGACATCATCTTTTGCTGTTCCAAGGTTACTGTTAGTTGCATTATTGTGTGGTAGTACTGTGTCGTGCCTTTCAAAGTACATGACCGGTCTGTCATATGCAATTGTTGGTTGATACTGTAAGAATTTTATTTCGTATATAGTGTCTTCCTCAGAGCCTGAAGACGAAGCTTCTGTCTCCCAATCTGAATTGTCGTCATTATCTTGCTGATCGACGATTATCTCGTTTAACCGTTGGGCAGTATGACGTTTGTTCGATACGTTTTCATTTGTTTCGTTAAATTTGATAGTACAATTTTTGTTACTGTCATTACTTTCAGGAGTAACGGCTTTAAGTTTTGACACAAGTTGTGTCGGTTTTGCCTTATCGCTTACTGAGGTGCTACCAGCATCAGTATTGTGCACTTCCGCACAAACTACTATTCTGTTTTGTTCGGGAGGTTGTTCATCGTAATCTTCCTCTCTGTGAGATAGTTCACAATGAACAAGTTTCAGCGTATAGTTAGGATCACACAAATTCTGTACGGCCGAATTATTTGCCGTCGAGTCCGCTAGTCATACCTGACGCGGCCCCTTTTTTGACGAATTGTAGCGTGGATTAGCAGGTCTGATTTCAATGTTTTGCTCTTGTCTTTCCGGGGTATGCGATCTGCTTTGGCCCTGATTTGTGTTTTCGTATCGTGGAAGGCGATCACGAGAATTATCGCGTGTGCCCTCCCGACTACGCTTCTCAGCGTTATTGTTGTGATTTTCAGTCTCGCGATCACTATCAGTATTGCGTCTATCACGCCAATTAGTATCATTCGAAGTATTGCTGTTATGATAGTAATTATTGTAGCGTCCTCCGCGACCAAAACCACCACCTCGGTTGCGGCCACGAAAACTTCCATGGTTGATTTCACGATCATGAAAATCACTGTTCCCATTGTCGCGACTTTGTTTGTAAGTTTCATTAGTGAAAGAATTATTTTTTGGTTTATCGTCGTGCTCTGAATAACGTTTAGTACACGGCGGGCTTTGTTGCGACCGGCGATCATATTTGTTACTTTCAAAATATCGACTGCGCGAGGAATTTTCCTCGTCTTCTTCTTCTAAGTCTTGTAAGAGATTTCTAAAGGCTTCAATATCATTCTTGCATCGTGCCGCAATGGCAATTTGACGCAAGTGTAGAGGCAATTTGTTCAAACAAATTCTAATTAACTCCGCAGGGCAGTAAGGTGCCGATAAAAATTGATTTTTGTATACTAAGTTTTGGAAATATTCCACTGGGCTCGAGAAATTTGATCGCTCAAAAGTTTTGAATGTCGCAATACTGTTTTTAACGCGGTCTTGTGCCGCTTCCGACCAGTATGCGGATAGAAATGAGCGTCGGAATTGATTCTCGCTATAGCACTCTTGTGCAATAGCTCTCATTCTGGTGGCTGGCTCGCCTTCCAGATAACCACATATAAATTCTAATCTGTGCTCAAGTGGCCAATTCGGGGGAAGACAATAATCGAATTGCTGCAACCACTCTTTAGGGTGCAAGTCATTCGGAGAGTTTTTAAATGTCTTGAATTTACGTACAGTCAGGAAATGCTTGTAGTCAAACGCTTCCCTTCGCCTGTGCGGTGTAAGTGAGCGTAAACTACGCACCGCGTCTTCATTGTTGTTACTACAAGGTACACTTCGTTCATGTACCAAGCGACCTACTTGAGTCGAATCTTCATTGTCATTTTCGTTCAAATTTTCTTCTACATCTTCGTATGGATTTCCACAAGTGTGGTCAAATTTCCTCTCTATTCGCGCCACGCGATCATCTAATTTTCTGACCTCAGCCTTGTATTGCTGATTAATGGTCATTTGACCTTGTTTGAAACGGTCAAGGGCGAGATATTCATTAGTTTCATTAAACGGGGTAGGATGCGTTACATCAGAACTTTTGTCAGTGTTATCACTGATTTGGGTCATCTTAACAGTGAGATCCTCAACCTGTTTATTAATTTTATTGATCTGTTCCGTCGTGGCTGACTGGAAGTTCTGCAACTTTTCATCAAATAGATTACTCTGTTGCTTCAATTGAGCGAGTTCGGTAGTTTCCATATTTTCGACTCGTGACGCAAAGCTTTCCATATTTTCCACTCGTGACGCTAGGCTTTCCATATTTTCCACTCGTGACGCTAGGCTTTCCACTACCGGGTTAATCTCGTCGCGAATATCTTGTCTTATTTGCTGAGATTCACGTTTGAAAGTATTGAGCAGTTGTTCCCTGAACCGATTGTTGTCCTCATTTATCTTATTAAAACTACTTTGAATACTCACAAACCTCGAATCGCACGTCTGTTCTATTTTCTCAAGTTTTTCACCTTGTTTCTCAAGTTTTTCATTTAATTTCTGAGATTGTTCTTCCAGTTTTTCACCTTGTTTCTCAAGTTTTTCATTTAATTTCTGAGATTGTTCTTCAAGTTTTTCACCTTGTTTCTCAAGTTTTTCATTCAATTTCTGAAATTGTAATTGACTATTCTCAAGTTTTTCATTTAATTTCTGAGATTCCTGAGATTGTAATTGACTATTCTCATTTAATTTAGAGAGCTGTGACAATAAAATTTGCATGAAATCATTTGGTAATACGTTTTCCATAGCCGTCGCACAAGTATTTTTTGTAGCAGAGCTAGGCGGAACCGATGCATTATTTTCCGCAACCACGTTACAAGAATCGGAATTCTGTATTGTCGAATCCTGTACTTTGTCATTATCCATATTGTCTGTTCCTGAATTAATCTGTTCTGCGTTTTCGAACACGGTATTTAGTGTCGTATTTGTATCAGTGCAGTGAGAAGACTCTTGTAAAAATTCAGCTTCTCTCCTTGCATCATTCAAGGTCTCATTTTCAGAAGCAGTTTTAGCATCAGCGCGGACTCTCCTATTCTTCGACATTGTTAACAGAATTTTGCAGTAAAGTGACCAATAATATTTATTTTCACCTACTGCTAATTTTTTGAAAATTACACACGGTAATTATGAGAGAACAATAGGTTGAATCGGGCTAGTGCAACATACAGTCACAATCGAGATTACGCGAACCGTTAATTATCACACGAGTTCCGCGGTACTAGAACTTTCATCGCAACAAACATCAGACAATATAAAAGAGAGGCTTGTTCAGTAGTAATGCAATTATTTGTATATTCAATTCATCTACTATAAACAATACTACACAATCTCAAGAATGGTAAGTAACAGACTACAGAAACAATTACTATGCTACTGTTGCTATAACAAAGGATGGTGCTACAAAAATTAAATTAAGAGCCAAAAGGTAAGTTGGTTAGTGGAAAAGACAAACTAACTGAAATAAGACTACGTATCTAACTACGTCACGATCCTGTTTGTGAACTATCCTGGCAGAAAGGGCGCCAGATAAAAGCTGTACGCTCGTTTTGGAATGTTGAACCTTTCGTTAAATCAGACAATAAATTGTTCATTAACTTAGCTATTTGGTTTAATTATGGCCCTGATATTAATGTATAAGAAACAGTGCATTAAATTGATTATGTGCGCAACGGATATTTTTAACAAAGGACGTGTGTCATGTAACCTTTTGAAACAGACACTGACTATACTCAAGAATTTTGACTGCGAGAAAGATATAAGAAAAACCACAAATCACTTTCTTAATGCTTGACTGTGGGAACCTATATAGGTCAGCCTCCAATTATTGAAATCCAGATCAACTATTATCTTACTATGGCACCAATAATGAAATATGTTCAATAATATTATTCAAATCAACACTCCACTAAATCAAGTAATTATCAAATGAAGGAAGTGGGTTAATTTTCTAACTACGTAAATGAAATATGAAACAGGGTTAACTTGCTTATTATTGATAAACAGCATTACATTACTTACATGATACAACTTCTGACTTGCTGGCAAAGCAGCCTCTGCTCTACATCGGAGCCATACACACAACCCAACCGCTCTCTAAGCGAGCTGAACCACTAGTCTGACTCTCTGTGTCTCTGCACGAGCTACAATGCTATGCAATACATGATCTTTGCCAGAGATGAAACTTTACACATATCGATACATACAATAGAAGCGACTATCGATACATACAGTAGAAGCGATATTATACATTTTCTTGCAAGCAAGTTACTCGATACAAAACAGGAGGCACAATATTAGACATTTTCTTATATTTTATGGACACGTTTCAAGTGTTTCGATCGGAACGTCATGGCGGCCATGGCTTCAAAGCGTAGTTCGGCTGGGATACGTAGGGCTATCTCCCTTTATTCTTACCTCCATGGTGGCGATAGGTCCGCCACGATTGCGGTAAATTGAAAATGAAATGTTTGTAGAGTCTATGGGACTTAACTACGGGGTCATCAGTCCCTAAACTTACAAACTACTTATGAACTACTTACAAACTAGGACGGCACAAATATCCATGCCCGAGGGGAGATTCGAACCCCCGACCGTAGCGGCCGTGCTGACCGTGACTGAAGCGCCTCAGTCCCCTCGGCCACCGCGGCCGGCTGCGGTAAATTGAACTGGCGTCCGCCATGTTATTTGGAGTATAGGCTGGCTGACAGCTCTTATGCCACATCCACTCGACAATTGTACCTATTTACAGTTGCACGTTTTAAATAAAGATTGACTACTGAATACGGATGTGCATCAAGTTCCGGTAGACATTTTTGAAGCAGGGAATGGACGAGCCTGGTAAATACGGTAATGAAATATCACGAAACTGTCAGCATTGCAGTTCTAGTTCGAAGTATAACAGCTAGATGCGGTTTGCAATAACAACGAAACTGCCGTTGTGAAAATAATTGTGTAGATTTTAATGCAAGTACATGGCCTAAACGAGCTGCGAAACATACAGTGAGTAATACTTGTCATGACGAACAATCATGACCATGCATTTGCATCTGTTGTTAATGTGTTGTAACAACTTCTTTCATAAATTCCAATATACACTCATCTTGTGTTTACCAAACGTATCAAGTCTACAAACTTGTGAAATTGCTGTTAATGGGTTTAATTGTGAATTTTGGTGGACGAAAGTGACAACAAGATACTGCAGTTAAAAATGCGCCTAGGTCATCTGCCACGAAAGCATTCCACGTCGAAATAAGATGTCGTTAATAAGTTTCCTTGTTGCCATGCTGAAAAAAGTAACGTTTGGTACGTGAAATTTGAGTACAAAGACGAACGTGAACACAGAATATTGCAATAAAAATGCGCCTGGGTCAGCTGCCGCAAAAGCATTCCACACCGAAACAACTTTCGCTGTTGCCACACTGAAATAGGTACATATTTGTTGCAAAGGAAGGAAGGAAGCTTGGAGTTTAACGTCCAGTCGACAGCGTGGTCATTACAGATGGACCTTACACTCGGAAGGCTTGGGTAAGGATGTGGAAGGAAATCGGCCGTGCCCTTTCAAAGGAACCATCCCGGCATTTGCCTAGAGTGATTTAGGGAAATCACGGAAAACCTAAATCTGGATGGTCGGAGGTGGATTTGAACCACCATCTTACCGAATACAAGTGAAAAAATTCTGGCTGTCAGTGTCTCTACTGCTCCCACACTTTGCACTGGCTGCATGTCAACCATGCTCGATCAAGTATTGTCGACACGGGATGAAAATACTTTTAAAGAAGGTGTAGACACTCAAAAGCATGGTTTCGTCAACCACTGGAGCGACAGAAGAAGAAATATCTCAAACCACACTAGGTAGGAAACTGAGCTATTTTTTATGGTGTGTACTTCAAGGGAATTGCAGGATAGGTAATCTGAAGCTTCACTCTTGGGGCAGCTATGTGCGATCAGTCAGGAATTTTGTTTGAATATAGACAGACTGAGATCAAACAAGGCAAAACAACGAAGTACTTGTCGTTTTATCACTTCGATTTGTGCATTTAAATGCTGAACACACTTAAGGCATATTTCATCAGCCAAAATTGTATAGGGAGTACGTACTAAATATAATATACAGTAAATACAACGCTTCAAGCTCAACAACAACTCCTCTCAAGTGTACTGACCACGAGAAATATGGCGGCCAAGTTTACAGAAGTTGCCGCAAAGAGCGCTGTAACTCGTGTGTTATAGACTTGCGCATAATAGTTCGCGATCGGGAGCTCTCAGTTTAGTTCGCGGCAGTTCGTTCTTTTAGTTCGTCCGCTCCCAGTGACGGCTGAGTGGCGCGGTCTGCGCATGCAGGTGGAGGGAGAAGTTCCCCCACCTAGCTGCTTCATGCGCTTGCTGCTTGAGCCGCAAACGATATCACACAAACCAAAAGAAACAGTTTGTGGATAATTTCTTGCGTTTAAGTTTAGAGTTATCTCTATATCTTGGCATTATGGAATTTATTAGTCAGATATTGTAGAGGGCAGAATACTTCAAAACAGAAATTTTGTAGCACTGAACTATGTAATCTAGCAGGCAGACGCTCACCTCGAAATGGCTCTCATCAGCAGAAGGCAAACACGTGATTTTTAATTCTGCTGTGCGCCCTCTCGCTATTGCCCGTCCGTCTTCGAAAAAGAATTCAACGAACTAAGAAGCGAGATACGTTTTGCATTATAGTTCCCGACCGGTAACGCATGTTTTAGTTCGCTACCGATTGCGCATTTTTTAGTTCGCAGCTCGGCCGCGAAGTAGGTCGCTTTTTAGTTCGTAGGCTCTTTTTAGTTCATCCGCTCTTTTTGGCTTTTGCTACCGCTACTAAAAGAGCTCTTTCCTTAGTTATGACCGATTTTTAATATAATGCTCAGTGTTGCCCAAGCGTGTGCAATTACCCTTCAAAAATGTTTGTAAATCTATCGGACCAAACTGCGTGGTCATCAGTCCGTAGCTTACAAACTACTTACACCTAGGTAAACTAATCTTAGGACAAACACACACACCCATGCCCCAGGGAGGACTCGAACCTCCATGGCGAGCAACCGTGCGCTCCGCAGCGAGGCGCTTTAGACCGCTCGGCTACTCCACCGCGGCGCTATTACCCTTATTTTTGAGCAATCAGACATCAAATACTTAAACAAATAAACCAGTTATTTACACGAATGAGTGATACAATGGTATTCAACTACTTTGCATACAGAGTCTCGTAGTAAATATTATTTAGACACTGCTGAATATGTTAGAAAAGAAAATTTGTGGCAATAAACTATGCTCTGCTCTGCTGAGCTGCATCTCAGCTCGAAATGACGGTAACTGGCAGAAGAGAATCACGCGATCCTGCGCGCTCTCGCGTCCTCTCACTCTTCCAAAATGTTTCAAAAAAGTTCAAATGTGTGTAGAGCCTATGGGACTTAACTACGGGGTCATCAGTCCCTAAACTTACAAACTACTTAGCTAACGCTAAGGACGGCACAAATATCCATGCCCGAGCGGGGATTCGAACTCCCGACCGTAGTGGCCGTGCAGACTGTGACTGCGCCGCAGTCTCCTCGGCCATCGCGGCCGGCTCTCGCTGTTCCTCGTCAATTGTTGGAAAAGGAGCGGACGAACTAAGAGGCGAGGGATCTGCGAACTAGTTCGCGTAATTCGCCTCTGGGAGCGCTCTTCCGAACTAGTTCGTTGGCGAAGCCATTCTATGAAATTTAAGCTCGTTGGTCTAACCACAGACTAACATATACAGTCGCGACATTCACTGCTGCAAAAGTTGTTACCAACTGACAGGTGCAACGACACTAGCACTCCTAGCGGTGGGCAAGCCGCCGAGGGAGTTACGTTTGTTCATAATCATTTTTGTACGTAATTAACGATACAGTTACTATACAAGCATTAGCGAAACATCAAGAGACATGCATAATACGGAAATTAATGTAAAAACAGCCTAATTTTAACTGATTCAGTGGTATAAAGAACATCTTCGTCATGAATAAATACTTACGAATATGTTTATATTTGCAGCTTATTCTGCTGAAAGTAAGTAGAATATAAACATAGGAGAACCATATATTTGTATTATGGTCTGTTCTTACAATGAAAACCGGGTTCTTTACGCACATCAATTCGATGTGGAATATAATAATTGTCACATTTTTACACCTCACTCGTCTTTCTTATATATGCATATTCTTTTCGGCGTAATTACATTAGCTTAAAAAGACATTTTTATTATTCTTGCCGTTTGTGGTTCAGCTGTAACAACAATTGTGAAATTGGGATCTTCTTTGTTGGAAAACAGTTTCATTGCTGTCTCCGTTTTATTGCCACCTCTGTGACGTTTTTCCTTCAGCTACAGCTGTGGTGGCTGATTTGGTACGTTACATACCGTAGTTACCGCATTCTATATACGTTTCCTACTTTCCACCCTCACTGATTTTACTGGAACTGTAATGAGTAAACGTTATCGTTCCTCAGTAGAAGAGCGACGTCCTTCTGCCAAAGGGTAGATCTTCTCGAGTTTTCTAGCCTTTTTTAAAATTTTTTAATAGAAAATGAAATTATTCAGTAAAAGCCTATAGATTACATACAAGGTAATTGTAAAGGAAGTGCCCTTAATGTACCGCTTCGTACCTTGTAAGGGAGTATAGGAAACCTAAGAAAGGCAAATGTGGAGCTATTATTACGTTATTACGTATTTTTATGGCACTACATACTTTCCCTAACGTAAAAAAGTAATTTAAAATTAATATAAACGATTCTATTCGTACGCAACCAATATCGTGTTCAGAAATGTAGCTTTCCGCCCGCTTGGAGCGCTGCTGTCACAGTGTATAACACAAATCTGTAGGAGTGTCGTGACTGTATCTGTTAGACTGTGGTGTAACTGGGCTTTACAAGCGGCGGGCCACTGTGCTGAGTGTGCTTGTGCCGCGTTGTGTATCCGCCGGGTTTAAATCAGTGCTCATCACCGTTCCAAGCGAGGGGGAGGGGGATGGCGCGCGTGGCTGGTGCGCGGAGCAGTGGGCGGACGAGAGGAAACACGTGTCGGACCTGCGCCGGTTAGCCCACTCGTTCTGCGCGGAGCCGGCGATCGATGGAGGGGGGGGGGCGTTAATCGGCAGGGATTCCCCTCCCCTCCCCTCCAGCGCCCACCCTAATGAGCACGGCACACATCCGCGGCCCGGACCGCTCGTTTCATTGTGCTAATGCACTGTCACACACAAAATTACTACACCCTCTTAGGGTGAAAACACAGTGGAGCGGCGATTCAAGAATGCAGTTCAGTGGGGTAACATATTCTGTGGTCGGGAATTCAGCACCGATTTCGTTGCTGCGCTGCTCCAGTCGAGACACGTTGTGGCGTTTCCTCTCATTTGTTTGCCAATCTACTTCCCACTTGTCCTCTACATTACGTAGTTTTGGGCAAGTTGAAAAGTTTATGTTGTTGGCATGTGGAAGAAGGGCCCACAAAAATGAATAAATATACGAGGCGCGTCCAGAAAGTAAGTTTCGTTTCAATTTATCTCCGCTGCAGCGCTGCGATTGCAGTTCCACACATGCGCTGTAGACGATGTGTATCAAAGAGAAGAACGTGCGCCATTTGGAGATCTCTGTCAGTTACGTACGCTTTGTTGGGCTTGTCTGAAATGGCGTTGATTGAAAATCCCGCCGCCTGTGATATCAGGTCGGTGATTCGGTTTCTGAATGCGAGGAAAGTGAAACCAAGTGAAATATATCGGCAAATTTGCGATGTTTACAGACCAAATGCAAGAGTGATTCGATGGTGAGAAGATGGGTCCGACAGTTCAATGGCGGGCGTAGTGATGTGCACGATGAAGAACGAAGTGGGCGTCCGCCTTTGGTTACAGAAGAACTGGTTCACGCGATTGATGACAAGATCCAGGAAAACCGTAGGCTTACAATTATTGCTCTCGCTAGGGACTTCCCCCAAATTTCACTGTTTCCAACTGGTTGAAGACACAGACGGCAGATTTCTATGAAGAAGGTATACAAAACCTGATGCCACGCTCTGACAGCCTGCAAAATTTCGTCAGTTATGTGGAAAAGTAGTTTAAGAGTTGTAGAATTGTGTGCAATAAAAATCTATTCTGTATCTGTGTACAATTTCATTTTATTATTAAACGGAACTTACTTCCTGGACGCGCCTCGTGTACTCATCTTGGTTTTGATGGTCGCTTCTTTGTTGTTGATCTGGTTATTCTTCTTTTATTCTTGGCATTGCGTTGTGTGTTCTGCTAGAGCCAAAACCTGTAAATCTTGCAGGAAGTCTATCTACTGTTCTTTAAATAATACACTTCACCTTAAGCTCTTCAAAATTTTATTTTATATCACAAATTTGCTTTTCACAAACATAGATTGCTACAACTCATTACAAAAGCGTCTGTCACCCTGCACATCCAAGCAGACAGTGACCGTAATGGAAAACTTTGTCTTCCACTCCTCATTCACCTCAGTACAAATTAGTATCACTAAAATAAACATTTTTAAGACTGTTGAAAATAGACAAAATAATTACGTAAATAAAGTTTATAATTTAAGTATTTTGTTTTCTTATTTTAAATCGGTGTGTGTTGCCTTGTGTGGTCGTAAATGCATTTTGAAATGTGTTGTTGACATGTGTTTTATTTTGACTTGGAAAAATTGCGTCGTTTTGTTTATCAACTGAAATATAATATTTTTTGACACTTTGTGTGACAGTTTAGTCGAGTTTGTGTGTGTTATTACATGGTGTGTTATTTTATTGAATGTATTTTGGTGTAGGTATTTCCTTTGTTTGTGATCAACATTTACCTGGATTTGAGAAGTACCGTTATACTTATTTACTTGGTAATAACTCGTGTGATTAGCATTAATTGCGTCCGTAAGAGCAATATTTGTTGTCAGTGCATTATAATGATTCTAGTGGGGTCATAGGTTTTGTTGGCCTATTTTTATTTATAATATTTGTTTATTTGCATCACATGCCAATGACGATTGCATCATTAAAACCAACTAAGCATTAATAAACAGGTTTGTGATGTATGTATGTAGTAGATAAATGGGTTTCAGAATATTATTTTATACATTATGTTGTTTATGGTTACTAAAACTTTTTTTACTTGAAAAATATAAATCATTTGCATTCGAGTTTTAGTAAAGGTATTATAATGAAAAATAGCTGATTAGAACGTTTTATATGGATACTTATATCACTTTATACCTATGGTATAGCTTTTTGGGACAGAAAAGTATTAAGATTTGGGACTAAACTATTGGGTAGAAATATAGGATTTGCATATATAGAAATGTTATAACGTGCGCTTATGTCCCAAGCAAATACCTTATACAAAATAACTAGACTCCCTAACGGCGCTGTTGTGGCGAGATAATTTGAACCTTCTGCCGGCCCCATGATAGTGGCAAGCGTCAGATAAGTACGAGTGTTGTTAAGAGACAACATTTGTATTATATAGCTACTGTGACATATATATACTCAGTTGGTAGTCACGTCTGTATTGTCTGACTATTGCAATATACATAAAGCACGATTGTGAAGAGCTGCACAGCGTTCAACTACACAAATTGATTTAAGAAAGAAATAAAAAGAAAGAATACTGTCTTCCCATTTATATGTATTTCTCAGGAATACAAGAAGCCCTACTACTTGTGTTCAGAGATAGTTACTCTTACTTATCAGGCTGTTAGTCAATACAGGATTGAATGCAATAAATAACAGGGTTTTACAACACTGGTATCTCTTAAAAACGAGCTACTTTAGGCAGTACTGGTGGACAGGAAGTTCAAATATTTTCATTTTATGATTGTAACTACTGTGGGCGAGATAAGTTGCCTCACGCAGTCCGAATTTTTGTTGGCCGGCCGCGGTGGCCGAGGGGACTGAGGCGCTCCAGTCACGGTCTGCACGGCCACTACGGTCGGGGGTTCGAATCCCCCCTCGGGCATGGATATTTGTGCCGTCCTTAGTCTTAGTTAGTCCATAAGTAGTTTGTAAGTTTAGGGACTGATGACCCCGTAGTTAAGTCTCATATACTATACAAACATTTGAACATTTTTGAATTTTCGTTCATGAAATTAATATTAGCAACTTCTAACAAAGAATTTAAAGGTCATCTGCTATACAGGGGTTTGCAGAACTGTGTGTAGTTCCGTATATGAATGACACATAGCCACACTGGATGAACATTTTGAACTTGAACCCTATGACGATTGTTGCTGACTTTTGAGCAGTTCACGCTGCTGTAAAGTATTTGACCTACAGTATTAAAATGCTAATATTTGTGCTAGATATCCTAATGCTAATGTTAGATGCACTTCGTTAAGAAAAAATTATGGCATACGTCGTGTTCTTAAAAGAATTTGGTAGTGGCTGGTTGCTGTATTGACAAGGTAAGACGTTATTTTACAGTTATTCATCTGATGAGATATTTCATTTTCACAGTCGATTTTTAACATTAGCCGTTCAAGGCAGCCCTGTTTCATTTGTTGATGCTATAAAATATCTACATATTGGAGAATACAGCAGGTACTGAAGCAAAGTCATAAAGTGTAGTGAAACACTTTCGGTATTAGGCCTAATGTTTGTAAAAAATTTTCACCAGCGTAGAATATACTGGGAAAGTGCCAAAAATCGTGTCTGACGATAAGTTCCGTTCATATGCTGCACTTAGAACGCTAAAAAGCTAATCAAGAAGAAGAAACTCTGTTGGCGGATTTCTGCACCATATGTGTAATAAATTTACACACAACCGATAGTTACTGTTGTATATTCAAAGAGTCTGAAGCTGTTTTCTAGTTATATATTTACATGAGACATAGTTTTCGTAGCTTAACTCGAATGAATAAACGGAGGCGGCCAATGTACATTTCCACTGTGTGTTTGTAAATGGCCACATTGAGTGTTAAAAAAAAATAATTAAAAATAAAAAAACGACTCATATTCTGCGGTATAGTCCCGCATTTGGACTCGTTGTCCCGCATAGGGATAATTACTGAAAATGTCCCGCAAAATAGCAAAAGCGTCCCACATTCCCGTAATATTAAAATTGTTGGTCTAAGAGTACAAGCCAGAACTATTTGTGTACGGCACACTATGTCATATTGCTTGAAAGTAAACTTCACAATGCATCATCTACGAATAAATAACAGTCTTCTTACATTAAATACAAAGGAAAAAAACACACAAAAAAAGAACGATACACCTCATCTATTTCGAAATGACAAATTCGCTAGCAGTGGAAGTTCTTTTTATTTTAAACTGGTACTGTATTTAGCGATAGGATGACGTATTAAAAAATTCTGTTTTTGGCATATTTTCTGTGCCTTCTTAAGTAAGTTTCTATAAGTGTAATGGAATATTTTTCGGTGCTGAAGGTGGCAAACATGGTGTAATATTATCGCAGTCTGTATAAACGTATTTAAAATCTGAAATGCAAATAAATATCAGCACTCATCTTACTTTCTTCAGAAACAAAAAAGTGGTGAAATTCTGAACATGCAACAACGAAAGTGAGTGAGCATTGCGTATATCAAGGCACAATTTAACTCTGCACTTCATCGAAAGAACGTATATAAGAGAGTAGTTCAAATGGTTGTAAAAAGTAGTTTTTATCAAATTTAATTTGAGGTTATCGCAAAACATGATTATTTGGGCGGAGTAAGCTACTTATCAAAATGTGTGGAGTGCCATGCTCTAAGAGCTGGAAGAAATAACAGTAGTGCACACAACAACTGTGATCGTAAAAATGTAACGGAAGAAGAATATGTAAAAATCGCCAGACTCTAAAATTCATAATAGGATCATGAGGAAATATTTATAAAATGTAAATAAAGATTGAAAACAAATAACAGTAGTGCACACAACAACTGTGATCGTAAAAATGTAACGGAAGAAGAATATGTAAAAATCGCCAGACTCTAAAATTCATAATAGGATCATGAGGAAATATTTATAAAATGTAAATAAAGATTGAAAATTAAGATTAAAATGTCACTCGTGTTAGATATGTTACTTTAAAAGTATACGAGTAGGCCTACTCTGCTCGCCTAATTTTTTTCCTAGTTTCAGAATAACTGGCACAATGAGTCACGTGATCTTAGTTCTCCTCCACATCCTCAAAATGTCCCGCATTGAGTTTTGAAAAAGTTGGCCGCCTTAGAATACACCCTCTAATCAAAAGAGTTTTACGCACATTTAAAGTTCGCGTGTAACTTTGCCACCTTAATAGCCGTCGAGGCGCTCTGCAATTTGCCCGCTGTTCGCAGTCGACCGCTTACGGAATTGCGGGGGCTTGATCCCAAGCGAAAAAATCGTTCCCAGAGATACTACCTGTTGGCATTAAGCAAAGATACTAAAACGTTCATGCAGTACGGATATAGAGATGCCAGCATACGACGCTGTTCTGAGTATTCTGTATACAATTGCAAACGAAATTAAAGTTATCCTGTTAGGATCTTAGTTAACCACACACTTTGTAATCATGACATATTCAGAAATAAACTACCAAATATTGGTGACAAGTAAGGAATATCGGTGTAAGCACACTCTCGGAAAGCGACATATTCGAAACCAAGCATTAAAATATTGGGGAGAAATAAAAAAAATTAGCCTTTCCATACCCTCGGGAACCACGAGATATTCGGAAATAAACCGCCAAATCTTTCTAACTAGCGAATAGTGTAAATGTCATTGACAATCATTTCACTAACCAGCAATTTAAACATTCCCACAGTATTCTCTTTAACCATATTCTCTAAAGTCGCAACATATATGCAACAAAGGTCAAATATTGTGAGAAGGAAGAACATTGCTGGTAGTACCACTTGGTGCGTCAATTTCATTTTCCCGTTTTTAAGTCACACATAAATCACTAAATCGATGTTACTATCTCTGAGACAGCGTCACAAGTAACGCGGTATCATCTTCCTACACCATCGCGAGGGTGTCTGCACTTATCTTGGAGTGAGGAAATTAAGTTAAGTGACCTGTACAGTCCTGCTCTTTAAATGTGTGTGTGTGTATTTATCAGGATCGGTGGTCGTTCTCCAGGTTCCGTCGTTGCCCATGTCTACGTCTATTGATGTTTGCTTATGTGTTGTGCCGCACCTCTAATTCGGCTCAATTGAATTATTCTCTCTTTTGCTATGTGTAGCAGTTATTCAATTTTCACTAACTTGGTTAACGCTACTGTGGAATTTATCTGGTTTGTGCCCCTCTGCTAGCTCGCATCTGCACGGGCGGTAGTTGTATAGTTTGTTTTCAATTTTTTTTTATCTTCTGCTTGCAGACCATTTCCCTCCGTGAGGCATTGCCAACCCACGGTTGAAATTTGTCGGTGAGTCCGTTTTAGTAGAAGTCCCTTCGTGTCAGAGCTGTAGTTCTCGTGAACGGTTGGGCACCCTACAACCTCTCTTTCCTGCCTGGAGTCAGCCCATCCGTTTTATATGTTGGAGCGTGTATTAAGGTAACGAGCAGCTAGACCTATTCTTAAATTAATTCTACATTATATTGAAAGTGTATTACTGATTGTCTCGGGTACCTTATTTCTTTGCTGTTTAAACATGGTCTGAATCGAAGGGGCTGTTGCCATTCTTAGTCTATTATCATGAGTGACCGGACGCCAGAACTTTCTTCCGCAACATTCAGAAGATTGAATGAAATATTATTCATTTGCACTTAAGTAAATGGAATTATTTATGATTTTTTTTAATACAAATTCTTCCCATAGTTCTAAGAAAGATAACTGGGGGTGTCTTTTCTGCTGATGCCAGATGCACGTTTTTTTTTTTTTTTTTCTTTTTAATAATTTTTTGAAATCAGTAAGATGTTTCTCCCAGCTTTAAAAGTGATCACGATACTTATACAGATGTTGCTGAGTATAAATGGTCACTGAACTCCTTTTTCGTGATTTGAACGTTAAAATAAACGGCCATTTAGCCAATGCAGCCGTGTTAATTATATATCACGTATTTACTTTGTCATATAGTGTTAAAGTGGTCAAATATGCAAAAGAAGGACCCAACCATGAACAAGTCTAGCTTAAACCAGAAGAACTGTTTTCCGCCGGCTATCAATGTGGTACATCATTATGATGTATAGTGCAGAGCTTTCCAAACTAGATGTCACGACACCAAGGTTTTTCGCATAGTTCCACTAAGGGTGTCTCAACAACAGCAAAATCTTAAGATAAATTAAGATAGAACATTGTGGAAAAAATACTAAACATCCATCAGTTCGTTCAGCGTGCACTTTTAAGTACAAGTTAATCATGAAAATTAATATTTCTTTAAAGTGTCATTTGATATAGATAAATCTCTCTAATTAAAATGAGTGTGTTTCTCTTAAAACTTTATATATTGGAAATGGTGTCGCGACTAGAAAGAGTTTGGAAAGCTCTGGTATAGTGTATAAGAAAAATCGTTGAAAATTACAAAAAAAATACCATATGGGTTTATTATTTGATGCAATTGTGATGTCAAATAGAACAAATCTCGAAACTTCCTGGCAGATTAAAATTGTGTGCCAGAACCTGGACTCGAACTTGGGACCTTTGCCTTTCGCGGGCATGCGCACTACCGACTGTGCTATTCCGACACGACTCACGATGCCGCCTCACAACTCTACTTCGGCCAGTACCTCGCCTCCTACATTCCAATCTTCACCGAAGCTCTCCTGCGAACCATGCAAGACTAGCACTCCTGGAAGAAAGGATATGGTGGAGTCATGGCTTAGCCACAGCCTAAGGGATGTTTCCAGAATGAAACTTTCACTCTGCAGCGGAGTGTGCGCTGATATGAAACTTCCTGGCAGATTAAAATTGTGTGCCGGAACCGGGACTCGAACCTGGGACCTTTGCCTTTCGCGGGCAAGCGCACTACCGACTGTGCTATCCCGACAGGCAGTTTGGAAAGTAGGAGGCGAGGTACTGGCGGAAGTAAAGTTGTGAGGCGGCATCGTGAGTCGTGTCGGGATAGAACAGTCGGTAGTGCGCTTGCCCGCGAAAGGCAAAGGTCCCAGGTTCGAGTCCCGGTTCCGGCACACAAGTTTAATCTGCCAGGAAGTTTCATATCAGCGCACACTCCGCTGCAGAGTGAAAGTTTCATTCTGAGAACAAATCTCCTTATTGTTTGCTATTCATGAATATCTGACCTCCGTAAAAAATGCATAAAAACATTTTCTTCTATAGGATAACTGATTACCAACTTATTGCATTTCAGGAAATTGGTCTTTTAAACAATATTTGCCTAAAAATCTAAAGAAGACTAAAAAGTGCCTGCTATTTGCGCATATTCTCGGTGTAGACCCCCTCCCCATCCTCATAATACTTCTCAGGAAAAGGAAAAAACTTATTTTGGTGGTGTAATTACGTGAGGTGATTTTGCCGTTTTCTCGAGAGATGTGAAAAGTCCTATGTGTGCAAAGTCCTATGGGACCAAACTGCTAAGGTCACCGGTCCCTAAACCTGCACACTACTTAAACCATCTTATTCTAAGGACAACACACATACCCATGCCTGAGGGAGAACCCGAACCTCCGACGCGAGCAGCCGTGCAGTTCATGACATGACGTCTCAAACCAAACGGCTAATCCGGCGCGGCTTCTCGAGAGAGATGGCGTGGGATTTTGCTCGACCCCCTCACCCCCGCCCTATAATTTCACTGTTTAGAATGCGTATTTTAGTGTAAACACGTTAATCTGTGCTTGATTACCAGGGCCTGGATTTTAATGGCAAGTCATATTTTTTTCTGAACTTCAGGGTGAATTTTAGAAAAATTTATACACAAATCGAAGCATTTTAGTGTAGAAAAAATGTATTTTAATTGTGCTTATAAAGTCATATTTCAATATATTTTAGTAATAGGTCATACTGCGGCTAACTTTTATTATAACAGGTCATATTTCCGCCAAATTTTGCTAAAATGCATATACTGTTTCTCTTGTATCTTTCGGGATACAGGAATAAGAAAATGAATATGTTGCTCATGAGACCATATTTAACGTGATATTATGAAACATAAACAGATAAATTAGAGCTTTATTTCTCAGGACTGTAGTAGAAAAGCAGTGTAGCACAACAGTCGTTTCACGAACATAAAACACGGTTGCGCAGAGTCGACAGTACGCTCTCAGAGCCAACAAAGGCGACTTTTGTCGTAATAATAATCGCAGTCGCGCAGATGTTCACAGTAGCCAGTTTGAATACAGCCTGCACCTTGATCATCATGCCTAAAGCAAAGTGCTCAGACAGCGTGAAAAGTTGCGAGGATTTGTTCGAGAATTTGGAGAGAACTTCTTTAGTACTGATGGGAAAATACTATTTTGTAAACTGTGTGAAGTTAAAGTTAGTGCAGAAAAGCGCTTTAATGTGCAACAACACTGTAATACCGCCAAACACAGCAACTGTGTGAAACGAAGTGAGGAAAATAACAGCAGACAAATGATGTTATTTGAACAGACAGGTCAATCTTAAACCATGCAATCATTCTGCAAGGATTTGTGTGAGATGATGGTGTCCTGCAACATCCCATTGGAAAAGCTGAAGAATACATGCTTCAGACGGTTCTAGGAGAAGTTCCAGATGAATCTACATTGAGAAAGAACTATTTATCGGTATGCTACAATGATGTGCTCAACAAAATACGAATTACTGTTGCTGAGCAAAAGATCTGGCTGTCGATAGATGAAACTACGGATGTTAGTGGGCAGTATATTGCAAATGTTGCTGTTGGTATTCTAAAAGTTGGTGGGCCTAGAGATATTTTCCTACTAACGTGTGAAGCTCTCGATAGATTAAACAATTCGACGATTGCTATTTTGTTTGACAACTCTCTGAAGCTACTGTGGGCGAATGGTGTGAAAAGAGACTTCTACTACTTGTAACAGATGCCGCTTTATATATGGCTAAAGCAACCAAACGACTTCAGATTCTCTACCCCAGTATGATGTATGTCACTTGCCTTGCACGTGCGTTGCACAGAGTTGCTGAAGAGGTACGATCAAATTACCCTGACGTGGACAACTTACTTTCCTGTGACAAGAAAATCTATATCAAAGCTCCGCTACAGGTGCAGAAATTCAAGGAACAGGCATCTTCAATGTCCCTCCCACCTAAACCTGTTCTTACACGATGGGGTTCTTGGCATAATGCTGCTGAGTATTACGGCACCAACTACACCCAAATAAAGACAATCTTCTGTGATCTTGATATCGATGAATCAAGTGCTTTCAAAACTGTGAAAGACGTATTTACAGATAGATTGTCTGGAAACTTGGCATACATCAACGCCAATTTTTCAGTAATATCAAACGCCATCAAACGACTGGAAGCTGCTGGCACTCAGCTATGTGAGGCCCTGAGTATTGTGCAACATGTGCAGAGTGAGTTGGATCGAGCCCGTGGTCAAGTGGCTGACAAAGTGAAAAACAAACTGCAAAGTTTTCTACAACGAAATCCTGGATATTCTACAATGTGTAAAATTAGTGACAGTCTTTCTGGGAATGCCGCAACATTTGAAGATAGTGAAGCAAAGCTGACCTGCAGTGACCTGGCTGCCTTCAAATACGCTCCAGTGACGTCTTGTGGAGTGGAGAGGAGCTTTTCCAGGTACAAAACTATCCTCAGCGACAACCGTAGATCTTTCACCATGGAAAACCTGAAAATGCATTTTGTGATCCAGTGCAACTTTGCAGTTACTGAAGATTAACAGACGATATTAAATAATGTAAAGTGCTTTCAATAATTTGTGTGCAGAAATAAAAATATTGTTTTACTGTTTCGGTAGATGATCTCCTGTTCACTGTACTTTGTGTTTAGAAAATAAAAGATTCAGACGTTTAAAAAATACGTGCTAATTAGCCTCAAACCCTACAGAAAGAAATAACTATACTTACAATATTTTGAGAAGGGAATTTTGTATTATTTTATGGTAAATAAAAAATAAAATAAGGAAACAAGAATGCTTGAAATAAACTTATATTAAGTCATATTTTACTTTTTTAAGGTTATGTTTATATAAGTTTTAGGTCATAAATGCTTGCATATTTCACTGTTTTTTAGGTAATTAAAATCCAGGCCGTGTTGATTACGTATGGTTTCATACGTTGTAGTAAAGACAACGATGCGGCACCTCATACATAGAAAAATCGTGTATAAATAGCATAGCACACAGATAATGCACTCCAAAGTGGGAACCAGTTCTCGAAATGTATCGTGTAAAATATGAATAATACAGAACCTTGACTGGTGGTAGAAAAAAAAATTTCATAACAAAACCTGTAAAATTTTATTATTGTAAGTAGACTTGCGCGTAATAGTTTGCGATCGGGAGCGCTCACTTTAGTTCGCGGCTCTGCCGCGAACTAGTTCGTTCTTTTAGTTCGTCTGCTCCCAGTGGCGTGGTCTGCGCATACAAGTGGAGGGAGAAGTTCCCCCACCTAGTTGCTTCATGCGCTTGCTGCTTCAGCCGCTAACGATATCACGCAAACCAAAAGAAACAGTTTGTGGATAACTTCTCGCGTTTAAGTTTAGAGTTATCTCTATATCTTGGCATTGTGGAATTTATTAGTCAGATACTTCAAAACAGAAATTTTGTAGCACGGAACTATGTAATCTAGCAGGCAGACGCTCACCTCGAAATGACTCTCACCAGCAGAAGGCAAAGACGTGATTTTTAATTCTGCTACGCGCCCTCTCGCTATTGCCGGTCGGTCTTCGGAAAAGAATCCAACTAAGAAGCGAGATACGTTTGGCATAATAGTTCGCCACCGATCGCGCATATTTTAGTTCGCGATCGGTAGCTCTCCATTTAGTTCGCAGCTCGGCCGCTCTTTTTAGTTCGTCTGCTCTTTTTGGCTTTTGCTACCGCTACTAAAAGAGCTCTTTCTTTTGGTATGACAGCTTTTTTATATAATGAACCACTGTTGCCAAAGCGTGTGCTATTACCCGTATTTTTGGGCAATTAGACATCAAATACTTAAACAAGTAAAGCAGTTATTTACACGAATGTGTGAAACAATGGTGTTCAATTACTTTGCATACGGAGTACTCGTAGTACTTTATTTTTAAAATGGATTTCTTGTGGCATTGAACTATGAAACTACAGCTGAGCTGCATCTCAGCTCGAAATGACGGTAACTGGCAGAAGGGAATCACGCGATTCTGCGCGCTCTCGCGTCCTCTCGCCTGTTCCCCGTCAGTCTTCGGAAAAGGAGCGGACGAACTAAGAGGCGAGGGATCTGCCAACTAGTTCCCGTAGTTCGCCTGTGGGAGCGCTCTTCCGAACTAGTTCGTTCGCGAACTACACAAGACTAATTGTAAGCAGTAAGTCTGTAACACTTTTATTCAGGATCTTTTAGGGATAAAAGTAAAGAAGATATGACGGAATATGAAAGATTTATTTCAAATGTGTCAAAAATTAAGGAGACCATTCAGGAGACCATATGTGTTTCATAAGCAGTAGTTCTTCCTTGATGTAGTGCTGAAGGACATCCGCGATTAATGCGCATGAAAAGAACGGTCGTATGGCCGTAGCCGAGAGGCCTGGCCTGGGCTACACCACAGAGTAATATATAAGTTCTTTTGTGCGCACCACACTTCTATTTTTTTGATCGTGAAGGGGTTCCTCCTGAAGCAGAACAGGTCTACTGTTTCTCCAGTGCCATTAGTTTAGGGCGTTAACATAACCGTGGAAATGGAATCAAGCCTCGTCTGAAAACAAAATGAGGTAGGAATCCATATCGCCGTCAAGCACTTGGTTCAAAACCAATTCGCAAAACCTAGCCTTGTACGAGAGATCACCAGATGTGAAGTGTTGACTCTTATTATCATTTAGGGCTCTACACCAAATACCTGATCTTTGTAGAGAGGTGCTAGAAACGCGCGTGCACCAGTCCAACGGATGGAACACCCATGTGGACACAGGCACCCACAAAAACACTACTGCCAAAAACTGCCATAAGAGAGGACCAGAAGAGACTTTCTCAAGGAGCTTTATTATGTTTCTCAAACATCACAGAAAATGAAGAGATCTCTAACACGTAAGTTAACTAGCTTTCAACACAGTGTGTTACTTGCAAGGGGTGTGTATGTAAAATACGTACTTTGTAACTTTGTATACACAAAATGTTTAGCTATACTTCAGTATTTCAGTGGGGAAAAAAAGGTTTTGAGCTTTCATTTTGCACGTAATAATTTCAGTGTCGTTGTTGATAAGTCTATATTTTTGTACATAAAGAATTGAAAATTTTCATTATGGTTTCGTTTTATCAATGTGCAATTGTTATTATTGAGTCAAAATCTCTTTCTTTTTGCAGAAATATAACTTAAAATACACGTACAAACATGAAACTATATCGTCACAGTGGGGCACAACAAAGAAAAAAATAGAGGGCCAAACTTTTGAAGACCAATCGCTGGTCAGTTCAATGCTGAAATTTGTAGAGCCTTCAGCATGAGCATCAAGCAGTCAGAAATCACCATAACAAAATGAAAGAGAAGAGGACACCAAATTGATTCAATCCGAGAGTGAAATTGTAGTTAACAAAAAAAAAAAAAAGCCAGAAATAGTGACGATAAGGAGGCAGTGAGAGACGATATCCTCGAAGAATCTGAAGGGCTCCAAGAAAATTTGGAGAGTCGTGTAGACAATTGTGAAGACAGCTTACCAGATGAAGAGGATGTGTATGAAGAGGAAACTACTGAAGTTAGTAGGAATAGTTTGTTTCCTGACATCTCTGAATGGCCATATCCTGTACGACAAAATGTAAGAGTGGATTTAATTAAAAAGTGGAAAGTACAACATTTCAAAACAAAGATGGACCATTTGTTTTAGTTAACAGACAAGGTGACAAGGATAAGACGAAAGGTACTAACCGACAATTGACGTCTGATTGGTTCTGCATCAATCAACCAAATGGTGAGAAAATTCTCCGAAATTGGATGGCATACTCAACTAAAAACCAGAGTTTATACTGTTTTTGTTGTAGACTCTTTAGCACAGACGCAAGTTCTCATAACACATCTAATTTTGTAACTGGTTTTCAAGCTTGGTAGAAACTTATTCCGAAAGTTCACAACCACGAAACCTCTGAGAAACATCAAGCTTGTTTTGAAAAATGGAAAACATTAAGAACAAGTCTAAATTCCTATAGAACAACTGGTTGCATTACCCAGACAGCACATAAAACAGAAAAAAGAAAATGGAGAGAGGTTTCAAAACGATTAGACGTCACTCTGTTTTTGGCTGAACAAAATCTTCCATTCCGTGGACACAGAGATCATATGTTGGCAGAGAACAGAGGAAATTTTTCTGCAGCTGATTGGACTGTTATATAAATACGACGCTGTACTAAGGGAACACTCGATAAAACTAGAACAGTCCACTAAGTCACAGGCAGGCAAATTATTTACCAGCTATTTATCCCCCACCACATAAAATGAGTTTATCTCACTTCTGGGCGGTATGGTCAAGGAATAGATTTTAAAAGATATAAAAAAATGCTAAGTATTTTTGTATCATCTATGATAGCACGCCGGACATACCGCACATAGACCGGATCAGTAAAATTATTCGTTATGTTCATATAGAAAACAAAAAGGTAGAAGTAAAAGAGTCATTTTGGGTTATTTGCAGCAAACAGGGAAGAAAGCTGTTGACGTAACAGAAGATACGTTACGGGTTATTGCAAAAGACAGTCTGGATATAAAGATGTGCCGAGGACAAGGATATGAGAACATTTCTACAATGGCTGGGGAACATTCAGGCGTTGAACTTAAACCTAAGGCACTGTTTGTACCCTGTGCAAACCACTCTCTCAATTTTTGTGGATTATATGCTTTTGCAGCACTTCCAGATTGTGTGACTCTCTTTGGGACTTTAGAAAGTTTGTCTGTGTTTTACTCAGCTACTATCCACAGACGGACGATCATTTTGGAGAACGTTGGAGTTACAGTGAAGGGACTGTCAGATACACTACAAAGCAGTGAAACCTGCGTTTCAGTGCTTTAAAAAGAGTATGGATGCCACTGAAGAACTTCCTGATTCTTCGGAAACCTTGGAAACAAGAGGAGCTACTCTAACTCTGTTGCCTGCGTTGTGTGATTTTTCGTTTTTGTGTTTTCTGTATTTGTGGAATACTGTCTTACAAGAGGTCAACGAAACTCAAAAGTATTTACAGATTCTTGAGGTCAGCTTTGAGATGTGTATTACCAAGATAAGGAGTCTGAGGCTCTTTTTGAAAGACAAGAGAAATCAGCTTGCGGACGGACCCTTTCGATTTTTCGAAGAACACATGTGACGGGATAGATATTCCTGTCGAAAAAAAAGAAGAAATATTAGGAGCGGTCTGGAGCGCCACGTTACGGATCGCGCGGCCTTCTGCGTCGGAGGTTCTAATCCTTCCTCGGGCGTGGATGCGTGTGTGTTGTTCTAAGGTTAGTTTACCTTAGTTTAAGTAGTTTGTAAGCTACGGACTAATAACCACGCAGTTGAGTCCGACAGATTTACAAATATTTGAACACTTTGAAGTAAGAGATACGATTCTGCGAGAAGAATCTGACAGTGCAGTGAATGACCTAAGCTGAAACATGACCCCCTAGAGTAGACGATATTCCCACAGAGCATTTGAACCCACAGTGAAAGTTAGGCATGACAAAAGTATTTCACCTGCTGTGCTTGATGTACAAAACAAGGAAATACCCTAAAACTTCAA
This sequence comes from Locusta migratoria, assembly GCA_026315105.1. Taxonomy (NCBI): domain Eukaryota; kingdom Metazoa; phylum Arthropoda; class Insecta; order Orthoptera; family Acrididae; genus Locusta; species Locusta migratoria. The sequence goes on from CM048751.1 coordinate 77,091,566, forward strand.
GAATGATGTAATAATCCCAACTCTAAGCAAAACAGGGGCAGACAAGAGTGAAAACACAAATCCATCAGTCATGGTTGCCAAATTCTAACAATAAAAATTCTTTTGCGATCGCTCTTTATCATTAATGTCTCTGACATCATCGAGACGAAAAACAGTCTCAGGGTGTATAAATTTCTGTTTATAAATATGAAGGGCTGAAAACAATAACGGTATAAGTGACATTTTTTGCAAAATTGAGTTAAGTGTACATTCGACCTAGAAACAAGGGATACTTGTTAGTGGCACAAAGATCCAGGTACCTACTGTTAACGTCTACCCACCAGCGGTATGTGGTATATCTACATTTATCGAATCACAATCGATATGAAATGTCAGGGTGATACAAGCAACAACATGGCGGACGGTCCAAAGATTTGCGGTTCAGCTGCTCAATTACTGACGAAATATCGATCAAAAATGAGTAGTTCTGCCTTTGAAAGTATTCATTGTTTCTCAGAATCGACTGACAAAGATTTTTTTATCAGATGATGATTCAGTCGCAGATGAAGACTATGTCCCTGTTCAAGGTAACTAAAGTTGAGGTATTCTGTGCAACATTTTAGTGCTTACGTAAAGTTAGGTTTTCAAATTTTTAATGAATGATGTGGCTGAGAAAAACTTCTTAAACTAGTTTTTAGTACAAAAGAACACTTAAAACTAGCATAATAATTTCTCCTTATTGTCAATAAAAATTACATTCCTCAAGAAAAATACAGTCATGAAAATATTTTCACTTGTACCGGTATGCCACTGAAATGCTTAATATCTTTGAGGTACGTTAGCATTCACTTGAGACAATTACATTCATGAGAAAGTAAAATTTTTTAAGGAATTTTATAAGGATCTTTGCTTTATATCTATGCCTAAGTGGTATATTTCCTTTTCTATCCAGATGCATCATCTTCAGATGAAAACGAAGATGATAACAAGAACCCTAACAATGAAAAAATCCTAAATACAGCTGAAGAGTTGTGCTTGAGAGCTCCTCATGAAGAGACTCAAGAAAACGTTGTTTCAAGAAAAAGAAAAAAAGAGCGTGGAGTCATGGAAAACGAATAAAAGAAAACGCTTAAGAAAGCTGGGACAAGAATACACATCTACAACAGGAAAAATTACGCCTGAATCATCCAGCCATTTAAACATGCAAGACCTTCGCAGAAAAAAGACGAAGAATTATCCACGGAGTACCGGAAAACTGGTTCCTGGCAACAACAAACATCCTTCATAGTAAAAAGTGTTTCAACTACTAAACCAAGACGTCCAAAACGAAATTGTAACAAGTCTAAATAACGAACTACTGCAATGTTCCTGGATGGCAAATGAGTGTGTAAGGAGTTCATCCTTAAGACGCTAAGCAATCTCCGATTTACCACAGCTGTATTAAACGAACCAAGTGTGGAAGGTCTGTCTCCTGTTGATAAACGTGGTAAACATGCTCCTGGAAATAAAATACCAAAAGATCGCCTCGCTACCGTAAGGTAACCACATAAAAGGTTTTCCTCATCACACAAGTCACTATTCTCGTAAATTTAATCCCGACAAGAAATAACTGTCGCCGAATTATATCTCAAAAATGTATAAGATGTATACTGAGAAATGTGAAGAAGAAAACATTTTGCCAGTGAATGAATGTATTTACCGTAAAGTGTTCAATTCAGAATTTAATCTATCATTTTATAAGCTACGATGTGACGCATGCAATACTTGTGACCGTTTAGAAAATTTAATCAAAGCGGAGGCAGAGGTCAGCATCATCTTTCACACTCTCCTCATAACACTGCACAGCCAAGTGATGAAGAATCCTACCCTGATGACTGTGATAGTGGTGCAGTGAATGAAAGCGAGTAAGCAAAAAGTGCTCATTCTTTAAAAGCACAGTGGTACAAGTGACATTTTATGAAGACGTTTTTAAAGCAGAATGGTACAAGTAAACTTTATGAATGTTTTACACGATGATGCGTTACACTCAGAACCTTCAGATACTTAGCAAATATATGCACCTTAAGTGAAAAATATTGTATGAAAGTTTTGTTTCATTTTGTATAACCTGTGACTTTAAATAAACATTTAAATATTTAAGGTCGTTTTTCTTAGGATAACCTGTATGCTACTTATACCGTTGTGATTTTCATCCCTTCATATATCGTCTTTCAATAGTTACTGTTCACTCGAAAGCACGCTCTAACCTGAAACGTTACACAATAAGAAACAAATGTGAGTGTAAGACGAAACGCTTGCGGTGTATAACATTACGGGTATTCCCGTATGTCAGATTCTGGTCATTGGCAGTGAACAGTGTCGGTCGAAGCTGGAACACAGACAAATATATACAGACGGGAAACCTCCGTAAGGGGCCAGTCCCACGCTCAGGAGTGCGGGGCGGGGGGTACTGAAGCAGTTCTGTAAGAATTGCTTTTGAATCTTCCGGGTTATCTGGTCGTGGTCGAACAAACATATCTGTTCCTGACGTTTCGTCCAGAGCTGCGCTGGACATCCTCACAGGTGCTACTGGTAGCGGCAAGACTCACCGCTACCAGTAGCACCTCTGAGGTGGAGCAGGAGCAGATATGTTTGTTCGACCACGACCAGATAACCCGGAAGATTCAACAGCAATTATTTCAGCCGGTCGTGAAAGCCTTCACTGCATGAGTTCTGTAAGATGTCCCATGATGGCGCTGCGGTCAGAAGCAGCCCTTTAAACTGGCCAGAGCAGGCGGCAGGTAGCGGCTGTCCCCACCACTACCTCCCCTCAAACGCCAGCAAGCCGGACACAGCCGTGGCCTCGCGACAGGCGACACGAGCTCTCCCCTCAGCCTCCCCTCCACGCTACCCTCTGACGTGCGAGAGGCATCCTCAGAAGCACCTCTAGTGTGGTCTACCGGTACTAAGCCAGGGAACCGCCTGACACTTGCTAGCATCTTACGGAACTACGAGAGGGACAGTGGTTTAGGGAGGGGGGGCTGCTTCTCTGTATATGTGGCTGGAGTTGGAGAACGGGGCCTTCCCAGCGATTGTCTGGGGGCGGAAGGATTAAGCGACAGCAGCCGCGCTCTGAATAGGATGACGAGGAGCAGGTATCGGGTGGTTCCCAAAGGGACGGACAAGAACTGAGCAACATAGGTGTGGTCGAGATAGGCCTCACAATCCTCGCGCAGCCGCTGAGCAAATTTTCCTGCAGGTAGAAGTGCGCAGACCTAGGGCTCCCAGCTAAAAGGTGCGACCAGCAGCACCGTCTTACACCCAGTACGCTTGTTTCTGCTCTTTAGTTCATTTCTGCCCATGAAGATCCGTTATAAAGTTTTGTTAAAGGCGTACGAGAGTGATACTAGACGACAGTGTAAAGACAATGTTTAGACATTCCCTGTTTATAAAAATGCACCATTAAACGCTTAAGCCCTTTTTAAGCGATGAACGAAAGTGACAAGATAGATAATAGTCTACTGAAGCGCTCCTAGCGTTACTAGCCCTGAACTACAAACTCATGCAAGACAAAGAGGTACATAAGATCTTTAATGCAAGATCTTGTGGCAGCGTGTTTAAACGATAAATATAATCGAATACCCGATGCTGAAAGTGAGGTTATGATTGGCGATTTGTTATGTAGGAAGTCATAGTTTAATACTGGAATTGAGGAAACAACGCTAAATGTTATTGACGGCCGAAGAAAACTTCGCAATGTATCTTTTTGGTCAACTTAGTATGGTAAAGTGCTGGGAAGTGAAACAATATTTCAAAACATTGACATATAAAAATAAACATATGAACACATCAAACAATATTTATAAGAGCATAAATAGACCTTGTATACTTTATCTACTACGATTTGCGCACTGACACTGTTAATAATGTAATGCACAACAGAATTTTTGTCCTTCATTTGGACTGACTTTTTCATTTAAAATGCTATTTAATGAAAATTGCGTCATCAAATTACAATCTTATTCAAATAAACAATTGGCTTCAGTCTTTTTTGTTACAATATTGCAAAACATTAACCATTTTTCGGTTTCCGATATATGACCTCGCTTTTAGGTGGACACTCAATTGAGATAAATATTTACATCGTCATGAAACATTTGCAATTTACCGCTCAACCAATGTATAATAATAAAATAAAGATTAGTAATACAAATTTGCGTGCATACCGTGTAATTATCGAGTAGAATATGAAAATCGCGTGATGAAAAATAGGTTAAGGCAGCAGCAGCAGAGGCAGAGAAGAGGCAGAGACGAGGCCTCCTTTCGTCTGTAACGCATGCTTTCTAATGGGGCAGCGCACACTTAACGCAGCAGAGGCGGAGGGCAGGCGTTTCCTCGGTCACGCCTCTGTCCGGTTGTCCGAGGCGCACAGTTTTCCTACGCCTCTGTTCCACCTCTGTCGCAAAGTGAAATTTCAAGTCATCCGATATGCTTCAAAAAAATTGTTTTATGTAGACGAATATAAGCTCCATCCTTCTCTGTATTTAGTTTCTTTGTAACACTTTTACTTTCTGCGTAAAAAAAAAATTAAAAATACTATTTTCCTATTTGTGCGTGTTTTGCGTTAACGCAGCTTCCACAATCGATTTTGCAGAAACTACTCACTAGAAAAAAATTATTTTTCTGTATCATATAGGCAAAAGTCACCGCATGACGTTGGGGAGGTTTTCTTTTCGTTATTGTACATAGTTATTGTTATACTAAAAAATAAAGTACAACGCCGCGCATATTTTGAAGAGTTTGCAGTGAAAAAAGTAGTCGCTGGCTAGTTTGCGTTTGGTGCGTTTTTCACCATACATTACTGCGAACGAAATGTAGCTAACATATCTAAATTGTTTTTAACGGTGGAAGGAGAGCTATATCTCTTTCGATTCTCGAGAAAATACGTGAGATACAGGTTTGACGCGCCGCGGTCGGCAGCTACGCGGCTGTTGCCGCCTGCTGTGCCGAGTGCGGAGCTGCCTCGTGTCTCCCTTCTTCGTCTGCTGCCGATACAGACCCAAGCTGGAAACGAACAACTTACTGAAATAGAAAGACACCGAGATTCATAAACCGAAGATGCTGATTGTGTATTTTTACGGTCTTTAGTCTCTGGTTTCAGTAAACTTTGTGGCAAGCATGAAAGCACTACATAAGCTAAAATTCCCGTTGCTACTGAATAATATGTTCGGCAAAACCAGAAGGGACGTGCAACGAATTTTGTTTTTACTGTCAGGGACTTTCTTCAATTTCTTGAAACACAATGCCCAACCCTTCGTGGAGCTTCAGCTCACTGCTAAATCATAGATGATGCTAGAAACGTCTCTCGTCAGTATTTCTCAACCTGAATTCAACATTTGCAAAAGTATTAGCATTAGCTTCACTAATTACTAACAAATATAATGGCTGCTGATGGTAATTATCATTAGAAATGATGACAGAGACAAAATAGGAATGCAATGTAATAAAATACTGCATGTCATGCACAGCTGCCGTCATAGAAGAAGGAAAAAAGCAAACGTCAGTATCTTAGTACTCAAGAGCATGGAAAAGCTACGAATAAAGACCTAAGTAATGAAACACTTTGCGTGCAAATGCATTTAAACGAGGAAACTATGATTTGCAAAATTTTTCATATCGTTATATCTTTCAATCTAAGACATATGAAAAGCATACCAGGTGTCACCGAGAAGAAAAGTGTTTCTGATCGTATATACTGCGCCACAATCATGATTAAATATGTCAGTTGTATAAAGGTTCTTTCAATTATTTGCTGTGACACTTGTTTCACTGAATTATAAAAGAAATGAAAGAAAAATAAATCTGACTTTAATTAAATTCCTAAAACATATCCCTAATTTTTCCTTAGCAGGTATGACGTGTCACACACTATCTTCTTACTCAGCATGTGACCCTCTTTGAACTGTCGTCTGTTTAGTCGGAATAGCTCAAGAGCTTAAAATGAGCTCCCATGGACCAGAGAAGTTCAGCATGTATTCGTCACTTTTGCCTGTTGCTCAACAGATCTTGCAGTGCTCTTATACTCTATCAGAATACACACACACACACACACAAACACACACAAATTAAATTAACTGAGTTTTGAAGGAGATCCAGGAATTAAATCTGATTGCATGGAGAGGTTTGCAGTGGACATGCAGCACGTGCTGTTGCAGGCTGCGCTGCCCTCCTCTGCCTGTGCTGCGTGAAGTGTGTGCTGACCAGCAGAGGCCCTGCGCCTCGCCTCTGCCTCTGCTCAGCCTCTGCTCTGCCTCTGCTGCGTCAAGTGTGCCGGGCCTAACTTCCGATGTCAGCAACCGACCGTTCAATCAAAACAATTTTCTCGAGAAAGCGTAATGTGACGTTGACATGAGGTGATGGTCCGGTGACGGACAGTGTGAATGCCGCCCTTAGAAGTGCATTGTGGAATACATTCTGATCATGAACTTCGACAAAACGCAAAATGTACGTAAATACGAAGGAAAATGGCAGACTAACTGGAGCGGTGACTGCAGCTGACAGCTACTAGCTCGCGCATGCACTATTACCGCATTTAGAACTGGCCCTATTTCTTTATCGCTATAATTATCGCGCTTCGATACTAGCGAGATCATACTAGTGCAGCCGTTCAAACGACAGACGGCCGCCATTAACGCAACTTGTTATCAATATATTAAAAGTTCGTTCATCGTTTAAAATGGGCTTTATAGGGAGGTGAAATCGACTAGCGATAGCTGGAGATGCTCTAAGAATAACTGCTTTTTTTGGGGGGGGGGGGGGGGATGATCATATTTTTTCAAGGTGCGACGGAAATCATATTCATGATCCATACTTAGTGCATGTCTTACGAAGAAAATCAGTGAGAAATGCAATAAATCTATGGCTACCTATGATAGTGACAAGCGACCGGCAAAAATCATTAATAAGGAGGTGGAGGAGCAGAGCCATACAAATACGGACTGCCCGCGTCACTAAATATTATACTGATTAGAAAGTATTACTAGAAGTACGAAAATCAAGAAAGTGGTTCGGATTAATTCCAGAGCAGTAGGTGCAGTATCGATCAGTCTGAAAGGTACAACAATTTTAGCGTTTATCTTACTTTAAAAAGGAATACATATGTTTTTCTTGTCCCTCTTGGCGCATCGATCCAACATATTTTTCCTTAGTTCGTAATTATGGATTGCATTAAGTATTTCGTCAGTTTTCAAATAGTATTGAAATCTTTTTTTTATTTCATTTTTTTTATTCTTCTTTTAATATGTGACTTTAAATTCCTACACTTGGAACAGTTTACGAGGGTAAAGAGTGTGAAAAAGGGAAATGGCTTCACTATTGCCTCTCTTCATACAGTACATAAAAACTGAAGAAGTAGGAAATGCGTTTTATGGTATTATGACTATCATGCCCGAAGATTCATTTCTGACGCACTTCTCTATCTACTGGAAAATAATACTGACGAGGAAAATGCATGTTTCTCGCCTTTTATTTGGGCAGACGAATCCTCTGTAGTTCAACTCACCCTAACACTTATAATTTTGTGAGCACTTTGAGAAGAGTACAGACACACATTTATATTCGAGTGAATATTTTTGGGTGTAGTTCCTTACCAAAAACGGACAAGATAAAAAAAAGTGCAATTTGGAAATGTCGAAATTGACCGTATGCACTTTTTGAGGTGTGTTTCCTACAAAACTTGATGGTTTTCGTAAGTAATAAACTCCCTGCATAAAAGTATCTGTAACATATGTATATGACTTCTGCAAAATTTGTTTTCATAAGTTCAATAAATTTCCTGGCTAAAAGTGTTAGCAAAAGAGCCACCAGATTCGCAGTTGGGCAGGTAAAAGCTGCTCGGTTCATGTACTGGCGGTCAGGACTCCTTGAGGCAAGTTGCTCAGATGGTGTGTTGAGCAGGTAAAAGTTGCTCAGTTCGTGTGAGCCGCCCCAGAGTCTGGTGCTAGCGGCTATTCAGAGCGGCTTGTCAGCACAGCAGACACAGGAAGTGTGGAAAGGAATGCCGCGCAGTTGCCACACCGGACATTTGCCACACCTGATCCTTCGCCAGGTAGTTGAGTAGTGGCACAGACAAATATGTTATTCTATGGTAGTGGCCCCTCAACACAGAGTATTGTCTGTGCCCTCAGGCAAAGGAGGCCATCCCTCGTACTCCTGCTGTCCGCTTTCAAACCGCCGTCTCCAAATCTTTCAACACTCGATACAGTCACCCTGTAAGAGACCTTTTTCTTCTACATCTCGCCGAAATGTACAGCTTCTTTCAATATCCCGAAATCGAAATATCTATAACTTTTGGGGAACGAAAGCAATACCGTCGTCTACGTCAGTGTGTAATTAATTGATAAACAGTGCTATTAGGATGCTGTGTAAAATTATAGAGCCACAGATAGAGATGTGGTCATGCGTTTATTGACGCGTTTCGATAAAAACCATCTTCAGAATCGTGGAAGGGGGTTTACATAATAAAATTGTATGGCGTCAATGCCCTGCTGAACATTACTCAATGTTCAGCAGGGCATTGACGCCATACAATTTTATTATGTAAACCCCCTTCCACGATTCTGAAGATGGTTTTTATCGAAACGCGTCAATAAACGCAAGACCACATCACTATCTGTGGCTCTATAATTTTACACAGCATCCTAATAGCACTGTTTATCAATTAATACTGATATGGGCGCATACCTCATGAACGACTTTATGTCACGTCTGGAGTGTGTAATTAGTTCTTTCAAGCACAAATATGGATCCATTCTCTTTCCTTCTGTACGGTAGCTTCCTACCACACTTATTGATTGCGACAGAAACAGTTCAAAATGTTCAAATGTTTGTAAATCTATCGGACTCGACTGCGTGGTTATTAGTCCGTAGCTTACAAACTACTTACACTAACCTAAGACGAACACACACATCCATGTCCGAGGGAGGATTCGATCCTCCGACACGGGAGGCGGCGTGATCCGCAACTTGGCGCTCCAGACTGCTCGGCTTCTCCCGCGCGGCTGAAACAGTTCATCGCTAAGGGAAGAACACGAAAGAGAATGCGAATTTTCGCTAATCATTTAATGTTGATCACTGCATTTGTACCTATTTTAATTATTACAACTGCAGGTCAAATAATAATAATAATAATAATAATAATAATAATGAATCCGTTGCAGCGAAACATTAGTTAATATAATGTAATGCGACAATTTTCAAAACAGTGACAGAAAATACGTTCACAAAATAAAGGTTAGAGCTCTATGTTTGACAGGTCCCCTAGAGTCAACATACAATTTTGAAATGTTTCAAGTATAAGGAAATGAAATAATATAGAATGCTATGCTGTTCTACATTTTTTAGTTTTGGTATCTACACTGTCGTGGAGAAAGCATCATCGTTTTTTTTAAGGATAATAGCCATAATTGCTATGATCTGCACTGCAACAGAAACGAGAAGCACAACTTAAGGAATTCGTAATGTAAGATATGTCCTAGCTCACAATCGTGTCTGAAGTAAATAGTTCCTGTTAATTAGTATGAGCAGAGCTTATACTCGACAACCGAAATAAATTATTAACTGGCTTCGTTTATCGACCCCGGACAGAGATGATGATGCAGCCGCTGAACAGTTCAAAGAAAAGTTGTGTTCCATCACAAATAGGTACACACTAGTCATACTGTTATAGTTGGCAGTGACTTAAATCTACCAGCCGTATGTTGACAAAAATAAACCTTCAAAAACGGTTGTAGATAAATCTTCGAAATTATTCTAAATGCTTTTCTTTATTTTGAACAATTAGTTCACGAGACCATTCAAATTGTAAATAGTTCCGAAAACACACTTCAGCTCTTAGTCACAAATACTCCTGAGGAGCAAGACGGATACAAGGATTACTGAACACAAAGTTGTATCGAGGCTCAATTCCGTTACAAAGGTATTTACCGAAACCAAACGCTAAATATATCTATTTAAAAAAAGATAAAAATTCGGTTGACACCTTCCTAGAAGACTGTCTCCATTTCTTCTAAACTAACTATATAAGTGAAGACCACACGTGACTTACATTCATATAAATAATATCAACAGCACTCGAGGGATTCATGCGAAATAAATTAAAAAGAGACTGAAATGATCCACCATGTTACACAAAACAGGATAGAAGGCTTTTGCAGGAAATTTAGACGAAAACAAAATCTCCAAGATTGGCGAAGTTTTACTGAAGTTCGAAATTTAGAGCGGACTTCAATGCGAGATTCATTTAATTGTTTTCACAACGAAACTCTGTAGAAATGTGGCGGAAAAACCCAAGAGATTCTGGTCCCATGTCATCTACACCAGCGGAAAGACACAGTCAATGCTTTTTATTGCGTGATATGGGACGGTAATGTTATTGAAGACAGTGCCGCTAAAGCGAAGTTACTAAATGCAGTTTTGCGGATTCTTTCACCAAAGAAGAAGTAGTAAATATTTCACAATTCGAAATAACTGCTTCAAACATAACATAAAAGTAGATAGTACTGCAAAGCAAATCCCCTTGTGAAATAAGTGATGTTGCAGATATATCTGAAGTGTCAGTGGAGACGAAATGATCAAATATGGTTTCAAAAGGTTACTAATGTATAAAAGTAGGTCTAATTCATTTGTTTCTGACATTCCTCTTTAACAATTATTTTTACTTGTAAGCTCCTTGCCTAGTTTCAATAGCTTTTACTGGCCAGTTTAAGGATTATCAAAAATATGGTAAGAAATTTTAATTTTAAGGACTGTATTTAAATGTACTTCTACATCAATACTCTGCAAGTCACATTGAATTACATGGCAGAGGGTTCATAGGACCGCTATTATGATATTTATCTACAGTTCCATTCTCCAATACCTCGCGGGAAAAAGGAACACCTAAATCTTTCCGTTTTCGATCTGATTTCTCTTATTTTATTTTGATGATCATGTCTTCCTCTGTGGGTGGGTGCTAACAAAATATGATCGCATAAAGAAGAGAAAGTTGATGAAAGAAATTTCTCAAAAAGATCTCGTAGCAACGAATAAAGCCTTTCTAAATCTACTGGTAAAGTTATTTCTATCTTTGTCTAATTTTGGAGATATGGGAATTACTTCACCTTTAAAGCTGCCGAAATTGTCACCTTTAGGAGCGGATCTGTTTTAGGGTGTCTTTTTCTAGGTGCAATTCAAGCGTTCAGATTTTCTTAAACCTAAAGCGTACTTTATCAGTTTAACGAAAAATTACATTTTTAGGTATTAGTTGCGGCTCTGAAGTTACAGGAAATGATTTTAGAACTCACAATCTTTAATAGTTTGGTCATATTAGAAGGTAGAAACGTGTGAACTACGGGTTCTTTTACATAAATAGGAAATTGCAAATTGAAAAGCGTTAGATGTAGCTGTAAATTCTGGTTGCAGGACGATTATTTAAGTGATGTTTCATGTTTTTGCTTCGTTGAGTCAAATCTCACTACTTGTTGATTAAACGCTAGTGAATCGGACTAGGACCAGTTCATATCATCATTAAGCTATTTAAGGATACTGAGGCCTGATACATTTTATTTATACAACTAATAAAGGTCGCATCGTCAGGAGCACCTCACAGATGTCCTGATACGTTCTATATTTCTCCGTTCATCGAAAGCTTTCCCTTGCAATGCCCATATTTTCGGCGTAAGCACATCCACGCAAACACACCTTTCTTATATTCTGTTTATTATACGCGTAACCATCGTAATGGGCAAAAGACCTGCTCTTGGTTGTCGCAATAACGTCCATACTGGTGGTTACAGTACAAACTGCGGTAGCGACCAGTGTGCAAATGTCTGGACACGGTCACAGACAAAAATACTCTGTGACACCGGCCACAGAATTCTTGGGGGGGGGGGGGGGGAAGGGGGGCGGAGAGGGGGGAGGAGGTGCAGACAGGGACATCCAATCGACACTTCGGAACGGTGTCCGGACACTTGCCACGACGGACACTTGCCACGCCGGACTTTTGCCACACTTCTACCTGCTCCGAAGGGTCGGGTGCCGCTGTCTCCTCCTCCTCCTCCTCCTCCTCCGCCCCTAACATCCGGCTCAGGAATTTCCGTGCACGGTGTCCAGGCCTGCACACTGGTCACACTGCACACTGTTCACTAGTACACACATTACATAACGAGTTTCGTAAGTTGTGCTTCTTCTTTCTGTTCTATTGCACATCATAGCAATTATAGCCCTTCCCTTCGAAAACTAGGTTGCTTGCTCTGCGACTCTGTGGATAGCAAACCTAAAAAATCTAGAACAGTGTACGTTACAAAGATTGCACTCTATATTACTTCAGTTTCTCATATGAAACATTTTGAAATTGTATGTCGACTTTAAGTGACCTGTAAAAGACAGATGCTCTCACCTTGTTTAGTCAACGTATTTGCGGTCACTGATTTGAACATTATCCCACTACACTTTTTTAACAAACTAGCTGAAAACCCAGCGTTGCGCGGATATTTATTTATTTATTTATTCATTCCTACCTTGAGTTATTACTTCTCCTATCCTCTCTCTGTCCATCTCCCTTTTTCTAACATGATGTTATATTTTTTTATGGTTCCGGACCTAGGTCAGCAAAAACAGAATCCTTGTTGGATCCCTCTGTCAGTTACTCAACTGAACTGAATGTTCATAAAGTGAAATTAATTTAAGTCCGTACTCCAGAACGATGTAAATTCAATGTTAGATTGTGTTTGGCGTAAACTTCTGGAAACACTTCTATCGTTGAGATGAGAAATGGTAATAACACCGCCATGCATTGGTTCCATGATGTAGTACTAAACTGTTTATCTCTCACAGTTAGTGTATGCTGAAGTATTAGTATGTTACAGTGTAGCCTGGGGACAATGTAGTTATTCTGTATGCAATGCTCCCTATTATCGAAAACTCGGCGAATGCTGAAAGCCTGGTAATTCAGTCAACAGAGCGGTTCATGTCTGTTTAAATAAGACGTCATGGTGGTATTAATGTGCGATAAAGTAAGTCTGAGTAATCGTTGAAGGAATGGCGTCAGGTGATCGTCTCTTCCATTAAATATAGTATTTCCAGTGAATTGTCTTGACTGTGTTAGCAGCATCGGCCACTGTTTCACCTAATAAATTTCCCCACGTCCTTCAGTGATTATTTCGTAAAGCACGAAGTTGAAATCTACCTTGTGTAGTAGAACTATATATCAGAAGTCGGATTATAACTAGATGCCATTGTATCTGCAAAAGAAGACGTCCTTGTCTATCTTAATGTAGTCCGCACCAAAAGTAAGTAATTTCACATTTTAATCACAATATTGTACCGAACAATTATGAAAGCAGAGGCGTTTCTGATGAGTTTGTCGCTCGCGTGTGTATATTATCTCTAGTGGCAGACAGAGAGCAGAAATATCTCTGGAGTGAGCTTCCAGATGCGCAGAACAGATTTTGTATTCTCAACATTAAGGTGCAAATGTCACATGATATTGGGAAAAATCTACTAATCGCTGACTTTATCTTGGTCCCTTTTTGTTCGATTAATGGACCTTTTAGCGACGCTTCCTCAACTTTGTTGTTGCTTCTATGACACATTTATTTACATATTATTTCATGTTATATGGTTGCTCTGCAAAAAGGAGGTGGGTCTTCTTCGCAAACAATGCGGTACAAACTAATCGTAATAGCAAATAAATGTGGGGGAAAAGTGGATTTGTCTCAATATCACGTGGTAATTCCAGCTTAATGTTGAGAACATGCACAGAATTCAATGCTCACTCCATAGATATTTCTACTATATATACAATTTAGTGTTTATACCCATCAAAAGATGCACTTTTATTTCCATGACATTGCAAAACATATGGGATACAGCTAGGAAGAACAAAATTTTTGTGTTCTACCTGGAATAAATTGTACTTGGAGAGGCAGCGGTTTATTATGTTAACGTTGGCAACGAAATATTCGCTTTAGGGGGATCAATAATTTACTGATTGGAATAAAATTACTTATTTCATTAGCTACACAAAGAATTATTCCCCTCATTGTACGTGACTGATTTTTCAAAAAGGATTCAACATCAATACACTACACCGCTGCCGTAAGGAAAATCGTATCCCTTGTTTCAGTTTATTACACCTTAGTTATGCGCATATAAAAAGTAGCATCACCAGTTATTAGTTATTTGGTGTACTATGTAACAGCGCCTCTATCGGATGTTTGCTACACTACGCAGCAATTCAAGCGTAACATACACCAGAAATTACAAATTACATCTTTCCTTCCCCTGATCCGATTTTGATGAAATGAAGCTTATATGTTGCCCCAAGGTACTCTCAGTTGACCTACGAAACCCCATGAAAGTTCGTATAGTACTCATGGAGATTTGCTGTACTACACCATACTTACAAGCATAATATACATAAAAACTTCAAATTACAATTTCCCTTCCCATCCTTACCCAAACAATCTGAGCGTAAGCTCCGCCTCTAATGACCACATTGTCGACGGACCGTTAAACGCTAATATTCCTTCCTTCTTTCCTGACTAAAATCAATATTTCTTGTGACTTGTCCAGGATATAATATGAATATTTTCTGTGGAGAGCCCATGCCTTAGCAAGCGATAGAAAGCTGTCCGTGTGAGAAACTTAGAGATTTCAAATACACTCCACAGTATTGAGTAGATTGCCCTGTAATATATTAATCATTATAGAAAAGTCCCACTGCAAACCGCAGGCTCTTTGTTAAAAAGCCAGATCTGTCGGAAATAAGGGGTATTCGTCGGATGTACTGTTTCATTCTCTTCCTTTCCTTGTAGCTCTATAGATGTCTATTGCTTCATCCTACAGCGCTTTGCGCTTCACAATTAAAAGTTGCTTCAAAGTTTTCAAATTCAAATGTTTGAGAACTTATGGGACTTAACTACGGGGTCATCAGTCCCTAAGCTTACAAACTACTTATGAACTAGCTAAGACTAAGGACGGCACAAATATCCATGCCCGAGGGGGGATTCGAACCCCCGACCGTAGTGGCCGTGCTGACTGTGACTGGAGCGCCTCAGTCCCCTCGGCCACCGCGGCCGGCTCAAAGTTTTCAACAGTACTCTCAGCTTTCGGGAATTTCCTTAGGCTCACTGGAATACAGAAGTTTCTTGGCAGTAAATAAGAAATGTAATAAAACGTAATGCCTGATGTGAAAAGTTTTGATCCATCGCAGTATATATTGACGATGTCTGTGTAGAGACAGGAATTGGTGACCATGATATCGTCATAGTGTCGATGGTGATCATAGTTCATAAACCAATCAAGACGGCTAGGAGCGTGTTTTTGTTGGGAAGAGCCGATAAGCAATTGTTAGGGTTGCACTTAGAAAATGAATGGGCATCGTTTAGTTCCGGTATTATGGATGTTGATGAATTGTGGACTAAATTTAAGTGCATTGTACATAAAGGGTTAGAGAAATATGTACCTGTAAAGTCGATTAAGGACGGAAAAGATCCACCTTGGTATAATAATAATGTGAGAAAGCTACTGAGAAAGCAAAGTCTTGCAGTCTCGGTTCAAAAACGAACACGCAAATGATGACAGGCAAAAGTTAGTACAGATTCGTGCGTCTATAAAAAGATCGATGCGCGAAGCATGCAATAATTACCACACCCATACCTTAGCAAAAGATCTTTCCGAGAACCCGAAAAAATTCTGGTCCTATGTGAAATCGATAAGCGGGCCAAAGCCCACTATCCAGTCACTCGATCATTCCGGGGCAGTAATAGAAGAAAGCAAACGGAAAGCTGAAGTTCTAAATTTAACCTTTAAGAAATCTTTCACGCAAAAGGACCGCACAAATGTACCATCATTTGATCAACGTACTAATTCTGAAATGGAGGATATAGTAATAGGTATTTCCGGTGTAAATACGAAAAAGTCTGCTGGTCCAGATGGAATACCAGTTCGGTTTTACAAAGACTATTCTGCGGCATTGGCCCCTTACTTAGCTTGCATTTATCGCGAAAATTTAATTCAGCGCAAAGTTCCAAGTGACTGGAAAAAAGCGCAGGTGACTCCCGTTTATAAGACAGGAAATAGAACTGACCCCGATAATTAATGGCCAATATCGTTAACATCAGTTTCTTGTAGAATTTTGGAGCGTATTCTCAGTTCGAATATAGTAAATTTCCTTGAAACGGAAAAGCTTCTTTCCGTGAATCAGCACGGGTTTAGGAAACATCGTTCATGTGAAACTCAGCTTGTCCTTTTCTCACATGACATCTTGCGAGGTATGGATGAAGGGCAACCGGCGGATTGTGTTTTTCTCGACTTCAAAAAGGCGTTTGACCCGGTGCCACACTGCAGACTGCTAACAAGATACGAGGTTATGGAATAGGTACACAGATTTGTGACTGGCTGGAAGAGTTCCTAAGTAATAGAACGCAGTACGTTGTTCTCGACGGCGCGTGTTCATTAGAGACGAGTGTATCGTCAGGCGTGTCCCAGGGGAGTGTGATAGGACCGCTATTATTTTCTATCTATATAAATGTTTTGATGTACAGAGTAACTTGTAATTTGCGGCTGTTTGCTGATGATGCTGTGGTGTATGGGAGGGTGTCATCTTTAACTGACTATAATAGCATACAGAATGACTTAGACAAAATTTCTAGTTGGTGCAAAGAATGGCAGCTAGCTCTCAAAGTAAAATAAATAAATAAATAAAAATAAAATAAAATAAAAAAAATTTAAGGTGATGCTCATGAGTAGGAAAAACAAACCCATAATGTTCGAATACAGCATTAGTAGTGAGCTTCTTGATGGAGTCGCGTCGTTCAAGTATCTAGGCCTAACATTTCAGAGCGATATGAAATGGAACGAACATTTAAGGGCAGTTATGAGTAAGGCGGACAGACGACTTCGGTTTATTGGGAGCACTTAGGGACGATGTACTTCATATGTAAAGGAGACCGCGAATAAAACGCTTGTACGATCACGTCTTGAGTATTACTCAAGTGTTTGGGACCCGCAGCAGATCAGTTTAAAGGAAGACATAGAAACAGTTCAGAGGCGATCAGCTAGGTTTGTTACTGGTAGGTTCGACCAATGCGCGAGTGCCATAGAAATGATCTGGGAACTCATTTTGGGATCGCTGGAGGAAAGATGACGTTCTTTTCGTGAATTTCTGTTGAGGAAATTTAGAGGGCCGGAATTAGAAGCTGAGTGTAATACGATCTTGCTGCCACCTACTTACATTTCACGTAGTGATCACAAAGATAAGATAAATCAGGGGTCGTACGGAGGCATATCGGCATTCTTTTTTTCCTTGTTCTATTTGGGAGTAGAATAGGAAAGGAAATGCCTAGTAGTGGTACAGTGTACCCTCCGCCTCGCACCTTACAATGGATTGCGGAGTATTTATGTAGATGTAGATCACACATTTACTGATTTATATTTTGTACAATTGTATAATTTTTCAGGTATATATTCATTTGTATAAGTGCTGTATGTCTGAAAAAATCTGTTGCGAATGTAAATAATAGTAAAGAAGTAATAGATTGCGTGCGTGATGGTGTGGTTTGCCATGTACGTTACTGTTTATGTGCTCATAGATCATGAACTACGTGTCGTACTGTGAAAAAATTTAGAAGCTTCATTAAACTATATGCGTGTATACTGTCTTCAAAATTTCCAGCGGCTACAATTTTTAGTGTAGAAATTATAAATTGTGCGTCATACCGAATGCCGTAATTTTAGTCCACGAACAGTGGAAAAGTAGTAAGCGAGAAACTTTTTTCCTTTCATTATTTTGCTATGGTTGTCAGCGAGAATAAGCTCAATAAAGGTTTGAAATTATGTTTTAATTTGGTTTCAAGTTGCTAAGTACTGTCATTCTCATACAGTGTGTGAATAAAGTCTCGTCGCATTATGTGGCAGTTTCTTGCAACTATATTGTTTATGACGTATCTCCTGAACCATGAGTCGTATGTTGTTTTTACCCAGACAGCATTGTTACCTCATGGTAAGGAATATGTGCACCAAATTTGGTTGATATCGGCACAATACGTAAACATAAACAAATATACGGAGTCTCTGCTTTAAATATACAGAGATATCGGATTTTAGAGAGTAAATTAATGTAGACTGTGTCGTTAGTTATATCAATATTATTTCGCAATAGCGAATTTTTCTTAGCGTCACTGTATGAGGTAGGCTGTTATACCAAATTGTAACATATGAAAATTTGTGGCGGGCCGGGACTGGAACCCGGGTTTCGCGCTTTTCGCGAGCGGTCGCCTTAACCACTAGGCTACCCGAGCACGACTCCAGGACTGTCCCAAACTTCCATATACCTCACTGACTGCTCATATGAGTTAACTACATTCATTCCTTAGCACTGGCAGCTTAATATGTATTCCCGCAGCAGGGAGAATGAAAACAACGAGGCATTAACCTACGCTGTTATCGTCATTCCCTTGCTTAGGCATCTGTTAAATAATTGTATGGTGTCGAATTACAGTGTTGATATTTTTATCAATATTACTTCGCAATAGCGAAGTTTTCTTAGCGTCACTGTATAAGGTATCGATGTTATACCAAATTGTGACATGTGACATATGTCACAATTTGGTATAACATCCATAGCTTATACAGTGACGCTAAGAAAAATTCGCTATTGCGAAATAATATTGATAAAAATATCAACAATGTAATTCGTCACCATACAGTTATGTGTCGTTAGTCTTTACTTTCTTTCTTTTCTTTTTTCATTACCATTGCTTTTACGTCGTTCCTTTCTTGTTCATGCTCATAGCGATGGGCTGTTTCTCTCGCAATCGTACGTAGCCTTGCTGTCGATCGCGCAGTTACTGCACACAGTTTCGAGTCGTCCCTCGGACGTGTGTGTGTGTGTGTGTGTGTGTGTGTGTGTGTGTGTGTGCGTGCGTGTGTGTTTTGTCCTTAGGTTACTTTAAGTTATTTCCAGTAATTTTTAAGCCTAGGGACTGATAACCGCAGTCGTTAACTCCCATAGACTTTATAACATTTGAACATTTTCAATTTTCAGTAATGGAGTAATGGATCTATTTTTATGCTTGGGAGAACTAATTACATACTGAAACAGATGACGATATTGCTTTTGTTTCCCAAAAGTTGTAAATAAATATTTCGATCTCGGGATATTTAAAAGAAGCTCTATATTTCTTCAAGATGTCGAAGAAGTAAGTTGTATAGAACGTGGCTTGAAAGCGGGCAGTAGGAGGTGGACGGGCGGGCGTCCCTTGCCTGGTGGGGGGGGGGGGGGGGGGGGGGCTTTCCTGAGGGACGGCTAATCCAGCTACCTGTCGAAGGGTCAGGTGTGGCTAAAGTCCGGCGTGGCAAAAGTCCAGCGTGGCAAGTGTCCGGGATCCCTTCGGAACAGGTAAAAGCGTGGCAAATGTCCGGCATGGGAACTGTCCTGCTTAGCAAGTGTCCGGACACCGTGGAAAGCCGTAGGGAAGTCCCAACGACGTGCAGCTGACAGCGTGAAAGATGACTTAAAAGTGGACGATATGTCAAAACTAACTTAAAATAAAAATTATTAATTTTTGAATGCTCCATGCAATGTCATCAAACGGCGTCTCAGATGATAGCGTATTAATTCAATCAAGCATACCGAAAGATCGAAAACTATATTTTATTTCGGAATTTATTACACTTTCATGTAAAATTTATTATAAAAATTACAGTCAGATCATCGTTTATTCCACCCTAACAAAGTAATTGCCAGCAGAATTATTTTCGCTTGTTCCTGTGTTAGTGTAACTATTTTGAATTATTTATATACGTATATTTGCCAGTACCTTTATATAAATTATTTGGGATGAATAGTCAAACTCATGAAAGGTGGCGTAATTATTTATTTAGTTTATATATTATTTACTGTTTTACAAATGTTAATAGCTTTTCCATTTAATCTGTTAGAAATGTTAAGTTAGTTTGGAAGTGGTTAAATGTAGTCAAAACAAATCTTATATTTTAATAACCGTGCATTTTGGAGAGAATGGTTATTGGTCATTGAGAATAGGCTACACACCAGAAACCGCGGTACGTATCCAAGTGATGAACATAAGAATTCGTGCGATGAACTCCCGGGATCTAGAGGGAACACTTTTATGTGTCGACTTGGGTGAAGACGGACCTACCAGAATTACCGAAGCATTTCTTCAGCGACATTGCGGATATCTGCTCGGCACTCGGCCGCTTCCGTATCGGACTCTAACTTTGGTAGACTGACGATTGCAGGTTTTAGAACTTTAACTTTTTCCGAGTCCAATTAGAAATTTTAGCTGAACAGTGTACTTGATACTACATCGTAACTGTCGTGTATTGATATATTCAGCGTACTAATATTTGAACTGTGTAGAGTTGACGATTATTAAGTGATGTGCATTCGAGAGAGAGAGAGGGACTTTGTGTCTGAACATTGTAATGAACATTTATCTGGGGAAATTGCTATCAATCTCTTAACGCAGTTAACGCAACTTTAATGCAAATCTGTTCCTGTGATTTCTAGTGTGTATGTAGGATCACTTCTACTGGATAAATGACTATTTTGAATAAACATTATTCAATTGCATTATCTAGCGTTAGTCACATCATTTCCAATCATTAAAATAAAATCTCATATTTCATTAATCATTTATCTTCATGTTGTATCCTATTATTTCACGCAAATGACAGCCTATGCATAGAGTGTTTGACTGCTGTACCACAAGTAATAAGGTGCTATTTGCAGCTAGTGTAGTTGCTGGGCACGAAAGCAGACGTGTGCGGTTCGACCCTAAGATTACATCGCGAGATATTTCTTGTTCAGAGCCGTAAATAATCCAATACGAGTAATATCCAGCGTAAAGACGCGATTAAGATAAAAGCACGTACAGTCTCAGGCGCGAAATTAGCGCGAGAACTTCGTAGCTACATTTAATAAATCGCCTAAATCACGTGTTTGCGTTGCAAACTCATGCACGATTAGAAATTTGCACCTTAAATTTGGTTATGAATATATGTTATTCACAGCAGGCAAGATCTGATTTTAGAAAAAAAAAAAAAAAAAATTAAATGTTTGCAAATCTATCGCACTCAACTGCGTGGTTATCACTCCGTAGCTTACAAACTACTTAAAGTAAGGTAAACTAACACAAATACCCATGCCCAAGGGGGAGGGGGGAGGGCTCGAACCCCCGACGGCGAACGGCGGCGCACTTGCAACTCGGCGCCCCAGTGATCACGGCTAATCCGCCGCGACTAGAGAATATAATTGTCATCCTCCAGAAGGAAACTGAAAAACAAATTTAAAAAAGTAGTGACTAGAGACTTTGATTGTGAAAGCTAAGTTAAGACTAGTTTACACGACGACACTAGGTTTCATGAAACTGAACTACTGGCCAGTGCACATGCGCGGCAGGCGTTCGCGCAACTCGTTGGCGAAACTAAAACAGTTTCGGCTCCTTCCAACTTTGACGAAACTGATTGCGCGTGTTTTTAGGTTAAGTTATAACGAAAACAAAACAAAATACAACAAAAAGAGGGGAACGGAAGGAATAGTTCGGTTTTTCGACGTATATACAATGTTTATATGTTTGTGCGATTTTAACGATGGAAATTGCAGGTATAAGGAGCGGCATGTTAGTGCTCTTGAAGCAATTATTCGTGAATTAAATATTGATGGATTAACGATTAGTGCATTGCAGACAAAAATACATTCAATTCGAAATACCTGTACAAACGATGGCAATTGTGGATTTTGGAACACGGTACAGGTACTGTAGAGACGAATACCTACTTGACAAGAAACGTAATGCAGTTTGTAATTTCAGTTCTGGTAACAATACTTCACACATAACAGTACCTTGTTTTTTGTTGCATTACTAACTCTGTTTAAAACGAACGTCAACTGCTCCCGCGACATGCTAAGTTGATTAAAATAACGTCTAGGGTCTTAAATCACAATTTATTTCAGCAAGGTCGCTGAGCAACGCGTTTCTTATTCTTTTTTTGTTATGCAGCGACTTCACAGAGACGCAATAGTTCCGTCACAACTCTTACAGCTTCCAAAACTTTCATTCTACGGCACTCACAAAACAACGAATCTGAAGTGTATATTATTGGCGCCCTGTCTACAGACATACAGGAAACAATTTGCGCGCTATTCGTTTCACACGAGTGTCACAACCTGGTGTCGTCGTTTAGACTAGCCTTTAGTTTAAGTTGGATGTAGATCGTCACTATCTGATCCTGGTAGTAACACGCACACACACGCACACACACACACACACACACACACACACACACACACACACACACACACAATGTAGCTCATTAAGTTGATTGCGACACATAATATATGAGTTACATCTCTTTTATTTATATCCCATACAATAACAAAATACTTAAATACTCTGGGATTTATTGCCCATCCATCACGCACAAAACAAACGCGGATTTGAAACGCTCGCACACTCAACGCACATTCGGCTTATAAACCCGTGCACAATAGACGATGCGCGCCTCCAACTGAGCACGGCTTTGGGCAGGGAGTTAGCGTAACAAACCCGTGCTTGTTTCAAGACCGTGTTGCCTCGTATTCAGCACGGCAATGGAAATACGCGGCCTGGTGCGTTTCAGTTGAACGCCACTTCGGCGACTTACGTGTCCCTAGCCTACCGCAGTTAACCAACAGGGGAAAGAGGAACTACAGCTTAAAAGTAACTTGCCTGTGAACGCCTGGAAAAATGCGACAAATTTTCATAAGGTTTACACAGCTATAACTTCAAACTCCTAACTCTTAATAGAATGAAGTTGCATAACAATGTTTCAGCTCTCTTTCTCAACAATTTGATATACAGGTAGTTTCTCTAATTCACTTGTTGAACTTTTAGGGATTTTTTTTTTTTTTGCCGGGTCATAATTCGATTCTATGCTCTGACTAACCGTCTTACTTAGACACTTGAAACTTTAGGTACATATAAGGAACATGAGTATCTACAGACTACAATTATGTAATTTGATTCACAAGTTTTAATTCTAGAAATATTTACATTTGATGTTCAAAATAAACGCTACATTTTTATGATTAATCAGTACATATTTTTGCACTTGTTGATAGTAGGTTAGTGTCTGTAGTCTACTTTTCTCCAAATAGTATCCTGAAACATTCCAAAAAAATTCAGATCTCTCGCTAAAATAGTTTATTTTTGCATAAAATAAACATGTCAGAAAATGTATTTGTCGAGAAATTCTATGTAAAGTATATATCTTATCTATAACTCACCTTTGTTGGTCCTAGTGCATTCCAGGTCCATATTCTTCTTGGTTTATATGTTCCTCATCTCCTCTCTTTGTTTTCTGGCTTCTCCTTGCTGTCCTGGCTTCTTTAGTTGCCTCAAGAACCACCTATTCAATTTCGGCCACTCTCAACTTAACAGTTGCCAGCAGTAATTATTTCATATTGGACCCAGAAGATATTGCTAGCTGCTCTAAAACTTCACATCTGCTTACTGCCCCATCATTAAAACAAACCGATTGCCGTAAAACTTACGTTCTCCAGAATCAAAACACTTTTTAGGAGGCATAGCAACTTCCGAGAAAGTCAAGGCAGCACTAAATCAAACTACGGAAATGTTAATAAACAAAAAACGCTTGATAACCGAAGATATTCAAGACAAAACATGAGAGAATTGAAATGTGTCTTCCAACAGCGCTGCCAACTTGAAAAACAATTGTTCTTATGTTTTTGGGAGATAAGTCTAATGACTACAATCGATGTGTGGAGAGGAGCAGAAAAACAGGCATGGCTTCACACAGAGTGATCTTGGAATTGATATTTAAACAACTTCCCGTTGTCCAATTTAAATGTTTTAACCATCATTGTTTTTTAGTAAAGTCTTAACCTTAAGATGAAAAACAAAAAATCGGTTTTTGAAGGGGATTCACGAGCAAGTTACCTTAACGTGGAATCCAAACCACGCGTCGCTGAGAGATGAAGGATGGGGTAAAACGCGTGTTTAGAACCCGCGACCCTTTGGATTTCACTGGAGCGCTTTACCCCAAAACCACCGGGCCCGACCGGAGTAAATTGAAGATAAGATGGGTAAATCGCGTAACTGAGGTGCTACTGAACGGAATTGGAAAGGAAAGAAATTTCTGGTACACCTTGACTAAAAGAAGGGAGGGATCGGTTGGTGGAACAGATTGGATCAGTGTTTGTTGCATAGATCATAAATACAAATTTTCTTAATCAGGTGGAACGTGTCAGGTTAAAAGATATTTTTACAGGATATTTCAAGACATGCATTCTTACATTCATGGAATTTACATCGTTAATTGCGAATGGGTAAAGCTGAAAATGCCTTCACCTCTCAATGATTCGTGTAGTCGCCAGAAACGACATGTGGCTTGGATTCAAAACCAAATGATTGTAAATCTATGGGACTTGACTACTGCGGATATCAGTCCCTAGGCTTGCAAACTACTTAAACTAACTATAAATTAAGGACAAATCTCTCTCTCTCTCTCTCTCACACACACACACACACACACACACGCGCGCACACGCACATGCCCGATGGAGGACTCGAAACTCCGACCACAGTAGTACAAGTTCATATGCCCACTAGTTCTGCCGATGGTGAGGACATTGAAGAAATGTATGAGGAGGTAAAGGAAACTATTCAGGGAAAGGAAAACTTAATTGTGATCGGAGACTGGAATTCCGGTGTAGGAAGAGTAAGGGTAGGAAAAAAAGTAGGTGAATATGGACTGGGTAAATGGAATGAAAGAGGAAGCCGCCTGGTAGAATTTTGTACAAAACATAATTTAATCATATCACGAAAGAAGGTTGTATACGTGGAAGGGACCAGGAGACACCGAAAGGTACTAGACAGATTTTATAATGTTAAAACATAGATTTCGGATCCAGGTTTTAAACTGTAAGACATGCCCAGGGGCAGATATTAGACTCTAATCTTATCTTATTGGTCATAAATTGTAGGCTGAAACTGTAAAAACGGCAGAAAGGTAGGAAAATAAAGAGATGGGACCTGGATAAATTGAATGAACCTGAAGTTCTTGAGAATTTCAGAGGGAGTTTCTTACAACAATTGACAGAAACGGGGGAGGGGGGGGGACATAAAACAGTAGAAGAATAATGGGTAGCACTGAAAAATGGCATAGTGAAGTCAGGACAAATAGGTTAAAAACGCAAGACCTACAAAACATCCTTGGATATCACAGGAAATACTAAATTTAATTGATGAAAGGGAAATACAAAAATGCAGTAAATGAAAGAGGCAAAATGGAGTAGAGACGACTAAGAAATGAGATTGACAGGAAGTGCAAAGTAGCTACGCAGACGTGGATAGAAGACGCAAGTCTGTAGAATAATGTATAACTAGGGGAAAAATAAGTATTGCCTACAGGAAAAAAGAGATATTTAGAGACAAGAAAAACAAGGTTATGAATGTCAAGAACTCGGATGGAAAACCAATTCTCAGCAAAGAAGGGAAAGCTGAAAGGTGGAAAGAGTATACAGAGTGGCTCTACAAAGGAAATGAACTTCGAGGCAGTATTCTAGAAATTGAAGACGAAGTAGAGGAAAATGAGGTAGGAGAAACGTTACTGCGAGAAGAATTTGACAGAGCACCGAAAGACATAAGTCGAAACAAGACCCCTGGAGTGGATGACATTCCTTCAGAATTACTGAAGTCTCTGGGAGAGCCAGCCATGATAAAACCATTTAACCTGATGCGTAAGATGTATGAGACAGGAGAATTACCCTCAGACTTTAAGAAAAACTCTCCCGAATTTCGACCAGTGGCAATAATTATATTTTAAATTCGTACAAAAACCTTCCCTACGATATACAAAAACACATACCTGCAATTTACGACAAAGTACATACTTAATTTTCTTAGGCACATTTTATATATCTTTTCTACAAAAGGAATGTTGAATATACCTAGCTACTGGTTATCTCTTCCCCATAATTTTTTTTTCACCACTTATTGTTAGAGTTCCTCCAGTGTTCAAATGTTTGTAGAGCTATTGGACCAAACTGTGTCATTGGTCCGTTACCTTACTAGCTACTTAAACTAACTTTCACTAAAGGCAACATACACCGTTGGTCTTTCAGAAAGGACACAGTTCGTAGTAATTGATGGTAAATCACAGAGTAAAAGAGAAATTATATCTGGCGTTCTCCAGGGAAGCGTTATAGGTTCCCTACTCTTCCTTGTGTTTATAAATGTTTTAGGAAACACTCTGAATAGCTCCCTTAGACTTTTCGCGGATGATGCTGTCGTTTATCGGTTAGTGAAGTCAACAGATGATCAAGAGCAGCTACAAAGCTATTTAGACAAAATATCTACACGGTGCGAAAATTGTCAATTGACACTAATTAATGAAAAGTGTGAAGTAATACACCTGACCACTAAAAGAAATCAGCTGAACTTTAATTACACGATAGATCAAACCCTAAGGTCGTAAATTCTACCAAATACCTACGAACAACTTAGACGAACAACTTAGACTGGAGAGAACACATAGAAAATATTGTGGGGAAGGCCAACCAAAGGTTACGCTTGGAAGATGCAACAGCTCCTCCAAAGAGACTGCCTACATCACACTTGTGCGTCCTCTCCTGGAGTAATGTTGCACAGTGTGGGGCCCTCAGCAGGTGGGACTGACGGAAGACATTGAGAAGGTTCAGAGAAGGGCAGCTCGTTTTGTTTTACCGCATTACAGGAGGAAAGCATCTCGGAAATGTTGCACGATTTGAAGTGGACATCATTAAAAGAAAGACTTTATTCGTTGCGGCGAGATCTATTTACGAAATTTCAATCACCGACTTTTACTTCTGAATGTGAAAATATTTTGCCAGCACCCACTTACATATAGAACATGACCATCCCAATAAAATTAGAGAAATCATATCTAAAACGGAACGATTTAGGTGTTCTTTCTTCCCGCGCGCTATTAGAGAATGGAACGGTAGAGAAAGGTTATGAAAGTGGTTAATGAACCCTCTGCTAGGCACTTAAATGTGATTTGCAGAGTATCTATGTAGATGTAGAAACGGTACGAGTTATGGAAATAACGTAAAAGAGCAAAGTTGTAGAGAATTTTCTCCTCTACAAATACGTTTATTCAGTTTCCGTCTCAGATTAAGGGATAAGGCGTCACTTGAAACTAAATTTCGTGCCCTCAAAAGGCCATCACAAACGGCCTATTTTTAGCGTTACTAACCTATTTTTTGTCAGAAAATTTGAAAAAGGGAGGTTCTGGCCAACAACTACGTCTGTAAAATTTGGTGCCAAGTCGGTTGAACGGCGCGACCTAAGAAGTGGGAACACGTTACAGACAGACAGAACAGACAGACATTTTGCAAATTTCTCTTAAACGATGCGAGATACGACAAAAATATAGCAAAGCAAAGATGTAGAGAATTTTCTCCACTAAAAATTCGTTTACTCACTTTTCGTGCCAGATGAACGGTTAAGCTGTTATTATCACTTAAATTTCGAGATGTCGAAAGACGATCGAAAAGGCCCACTTTTAGTGTTACTGCCAAGGAACGACGAATTTCCGGTTTCGGTTCCAGTCAGTTTTGGCCAAAATATTGGTTTTAGTTGCTGTTTCGATTTCGCCCAGAAATCAGCTGAAGCTTCGGCTTGGGCGAAAGTAGCAACTTATTGATGAAGTCCGGTCGCATTGTGGATGGATTTAAATCAACAATAACTCTTTACCTCAGTTGACGGTGCGCCGTTTAACGGCTAGGAGTCTCTCCTCCCGCGTAAAAATTGTGTTTATATTGTTTTTGATAACAATATTTAAAGCGACCGTACCTTATAGTCATATAATATGTTAGTAACAATGTAACTTAATCAGTATTGTACAACTTTTCCTGTTCAGTTTGCGTTAATTTATACTGACAATAATCTTACTGTTAGTCGGAACTGTGACTTTATTTTTCAAAATACTTTCTACAACACTGATTGAAGCTGCTATGTATTCAGGAATTCCAAAAAAAAGGGGATATGTAAAGCTGTTTGTCGATTACAAAAAAACGGAAGTGAAGATGGCAACAGAAAGCTAGCACTCTAAAGAAAAAACTCGTAAAGGCTACTTATGGGAGGAAACAATTGATTACTTTCTGCGTACTTTGTATTGTGGTAGTCATGTTGACGCTCTGACATTTCGTAGTATCTAAAAATGTTCAAATGTCTGTAAATCTATCGGACCAAACTGCGTGGTCATCAGTCCGTAGCTTACAAACTACTTAAACCTAGATAAACGAACCTAAGGACAACACACACACCCATGCCCCAGGGAGGACTCGAACCTCCACTGCGAGCATCCGCGCGCTCCGCAGCGAGGCGGTTTAGACCGCTCGGCTACTCCACCGCGGCTCGTAGTATCTATTTGGCATATTTGTTGTGTACCTAAAGACTAGAGACTATCATTCCACAAGCAGGTATGCAGGACTGTGGAGTCTGTGGTAGCTGTACAGTAGTCTCGTTAATTCGAGGTGAACCAGGATCACATCGAACTATCAAAATTTACGTGTGCAAAAGAAGAAAATCGACCTTGAAAAGAATACACATGTAAAAAAATATGAGCTTATATAAAACAAAGTTTTAAGTAGTTATTTACGTTGGCAGCCTAAAGGTTTTAAAGTCTTTTCACTATTTACTTGCCGTTGATGGAGTGCCTTTTTGTGTGAAGATAGAATGTAACCGCAGATGTTGCATTGTTTTATTTTTTTTTAATTTATTATTATTATTATTATTATTTAGGTAGAAAATGTCACAACGAGGAGAAAAGAATCCAATTTGGAAGTTTTAATAAAGCACCGTCGATTTGTCTTAACCTGTTCGCCTTTCATTTCATCTTCTACAGACTCCTTATCAGGCTTACACACACTCAAGAAGGCATAGTACAGGGACGGGATCTTGATAAGTGTGGAAAAACTAGTGATTTGTGGTTTAACGTAAATATACAGAAATTTTAACTCAATTACGCAAGTTTCGGTTACGGATTCGATTTTGTGGCAATTATTCACAGAATTAGGACGTACAAGAAAGTATAATAATTCATTATCAAATACGTGCAATAAAATTTGAATATACGAACAGTTAATTTGTGTGTCTGAGTGCAGAAAATGTCAGCGCCTTATCGGACCGTATAGCTAGTCGATGCGGACACTTGAGTTACCTGTTACTAGCGCCACACAAAACACTGGCTACAGGAAAGGGAAATAAAATGACAAAGAGACAGTGCACTCAGTGTTATCAATATTAATGAACAAAGTGACTTCTTTGTTTTCAGATAGACTTACCATTATAGGTACTCTAATATTTGTACAATGTTTGTTTCATGTTACGAGTGCATTTCGGGGGCATGTTGAACCCACGGGGGGCCTGTGTTCCTGGAGAAGACCTGGATCGTCGTCAACACGCCACGTCGGCATCGATCGACGAAACTGAAATTTTATGAGGCCACAGATACACACTTTTCACACGTTGTTGTAGAAGCAGATGTCGCTCAACCTACACCACAACATGAAAATAAAGGACCAACAGTTCCTATACTCACATGTAGGATGTTTCTCTTGCAGCTTTTAAATAAATATGAAATGAAATAACTATTATCATGTGATATTATGTCAATAATGAATTCTACTCAAGTGTATCATGTTTAGTTATATGTGTGAAATATTTAAGGTTTCATGTTATTTTGTTAAATGTATATGAAATAATGTAGATTTAAGATAGGTTCAAGGGGTCATGTTCTTAAAGAAAATTTATAGTAAAGGCATGATACTACTGACACTATTGATATGTATCGCGATATTGTGTTTTGGGTGGAGATGGTGTTTGTTAACAAGTGAACAAACCCCATCTGGGGGGCCATGTTTGTAACTCGACTTCTTTATATTCATTTTGGTTTGGTGGTAATTCGTCGTGGATGGAATGGCTCTAAATTTTATTTGGCTTTCCTGTATGAAATGTAGTTTGGTATGTCTGATAATCTTTCGTAATAAAATACTGTCCCTTATTTAACTTGATGCACTGCGTCGTATTTATCATTTTTCTGACCCTTTTTATCAAGACTTTTGTAATGAGTGAACATGAAGTTTATTTTTCTCAGGGGCTTCTAATTGGATAATATTTGATATATATAATTCCCGGTAGTTCATTTATATCGAAGCCAGTTACAAAATAAATAAATAAATAAAATAAAAATAGTTTATGCCTGATTTTTATCGTAGGATTGACCTTTCAGATTAGAGTTTAGCTAAATTTTCTTTCCCTACGAAGCTGATAAATTAGATATTAACAATACGATGAAATGTTCTAATTACTGAATGATTTTAAAACATTTCAGAATCTCACTCGTTTCTGTATTCGTCAAACTAACACGTAACACGGTTTAAAATAAATGCACTCAGAGAGAGCTGAAATTACAGACAGAAAGTAACCCAAATGCGGGTATTATTTATACTAATATTCTAACAAAAAATTACCGAAATTTAAGGTGTTTTGACTATCTTATTCTATGGCCTTTATTACTGTAATTTACAAAGATGGTTACTGATTTGCTTGAAATTTCGAAAAATACCGTACGTAATTAATGAAATATTTACAAATGACGGAAAAGGGTGATCCTAATGCTACGACCGCGAAGTAGTGCTACAATTTCGGCAACAAATCATTTTTCGGACTTTAGTTACTACAGTAACCTAAAGTGCCGAAAATGCAAGGTTTCCTGCTGTCCAATTTGAAGTGGAATGACGCATCTTATATATTAAAAGAATAAAAAAGAAGTCAGTCGGCCAGACCAAACTACCTGACCGATTTCCTTCATTTTTGTTTTAAACAAAAAGTATTCATACACAGATTTGTCAACAAATGTGTCAGAATTTACACAACTCTCGCCTTCATTCTTCTATACTCAAATACGATTTCCTTCGGTGTATTTCTTTTAGGGATGTCCTTGCTGTAAACTAAAGTCAGTCGGTCAGGCCGTTCCGTCCGACCGATTTCCTTCATTTTTGCTTTAAACGAAAGATATTCATTCGCAGATTTGTCATAAAGTTTCAGAATTAAATTATGTCTCTTCATTCTTTTAATTTCATTCAAACGCGGTATCCTTCTGTCCTTGCATTGAAAATTTTAATCGGTTTGTTTTCCGATATATTGCGTTCTAATTAACCTTTAACTAACGTGGTGGCAAACATGGGGCACAAACACTGTGGTGCGGTCAATCTGACCTCTTGCTTTTTAGGTGGATGTAATGTTAACAATTTGAACACCTTTGAAATTCTCTGTTTTGCATATGAAATAGTCTTTAATACTAAGTAAATAAACATGAAAATACATTACTATAACGTTAAATAATTCTTGTTAAACTGGCACTCTGATTTGTTTACTGCACATTTCGTACACTAATACATTTATGTTTTCCATTAGCTGATAATGACAATAAAGCTTTGATAAATTTTGTATATTTTCTTGAAGAACTAATGAAACAAAAAATGTTACGTTTTTAACTCGAAGAAATACCTCTTGAGAAACCAGAGCCGTCCAAGTCACTTCACAACCGTCCTTGCAGACCTGATAATTTGTCATTACCGTAGCCGTAACTCCTGCGGAAGTCGTGGGTTCTGAGCTCGCTTTTGCATATGTTTCAGCACAAGACTACGAGCCAGTTCTTTCAGAAGGATACCTCTGTCGACAGGAGTTTCATCTGATCCAATCTTTTGAAGAACATATGCATTTCTCACCTTTTCTTCAAAGTTTCGGTCTGAAGTGTTCACACATTGTCTGCTACTTGCAGCATATCTTTTACCTGTAAAATTAGTCGGTTCCTCCATGTTTCAAAAGGTTTGAAATGGAAAATATCGAGAATATGTGAGGAAAGCAATAGCAGAAAAAATTACACAAACAACGTAGTGCGGTCAAAATGGCAGCCAGCTATTTTCGAAAGGACGTCGCTCGTGTTATAGAAGCTCTGCCTTAGGCCGGTATTACACTATCAAATTATTGGACAAAGAATTGGACGAAAAAAATGGATGAAATATTGGTCATATTTTTTGACAAAGAAATTGGAAGAAACGCAAAAGGGCGTATTACACTATCATCCAATAGTTTGTCAAATTTGCTTCAAAATGGCGGTGTAATGCCCAGCTATTGTTTATACAACAGTTGCGTTGTGTCTGCATTTAGAAGAGGAGGAGGGAAAAAAGAAAAGGAAACGCACTTGGATGAAACCGTGGATGTAAAAGCGAGATAAATAAAATTTGTTACGTGACCAGGAGGATTTTCTTCTTTTATGCCGTCGGCAGAACAGCCAGGCCGTTCACTGCTAATTTTTTTGTCACTCTTCATCCTTCACAGTTTGCAATAGAGTAACAAAAAGGCTGACTCAAACAGTGTATACGAATAATATTGTTAAGTTGATAAAGCAAGTTTCATTAAATAACGTTTTAAATGAAAATGTATACACTGACAAAGAGGATAATCTAAATTGTTTATGACGTTATTAACAATGTAAGGGGGTAACATTGCTGATAAAGTAAATAGGCTCTATTTATTTCCTTGGTTGACGTATTTATATGCACATAGATTCGCTTGCAAACAGATGTCGATCTTTTGAAAGTTGTTTCACTTCCCAGCACTTAGCACACCAAGTTCCACATATATTCTAAAATCTGCTTCGGCCGTAAATAAGATTTAGGGGTATTACTTCTTCAATATAATGTCTTTTTTACATCACGGATTGTAACTCAACCTTACTTTCGCCGCAGGGTATTGGGCTACGCGAATTGATGTGACGGACAATGTGAATTGGCCTTGTCGCCTGTTATACAATGCCCCACCTGTTTTTATTTATTTATATTTAATTTTTAATTTTGTTGTTGCTGGAAAACACAAACATTCCACTACTAGCCATGTTTACGAATACGAATGTTATGTCCAAGTAATGCCAGATATTTAACCTCCAAAAAATAAAACAGCTGTAGTGGCAAGGAAGCTGTATATTACTAGCGCTCCAAGTGGTCACATTTCTCACTACAGGAAAAAGAAGACGAGTGATTTCTTTGATCAAATCTAGGCTGAGGCTTTAGATTTGATGAAATATTGGACGACGTCCCCATTACACTATGTCCAATTTTAATTTGTCAAATTCTTTGACAAATAATTTGATAGTGTAATACCGGCCATAACATCATACCCTTTGTTGGTCCACTCACGACTAAACTCGAAGATAACGAGCAGATGGGTGCAATAATGGGTAGGGAAATTGCTACATCGCAATTGTTGCCGAAAGCGCGCGGTCAGATATTAGTTAAAGGTTAAGGTACGCAGTTCTTTTTGACCTAACAACACTCAGCGGATCAAGCTCTTTCATTCGCGCTTTTAAACACTTGCACTGATTGATTCTGCAGAAAGCTAGGCGTGAACATTCAACTTCACTTCCATTTTCCCCAACTTTTTTATCACTCCACTAACGGTGCGAAGTATTCGCACGGGTCCTCTAGTGTAGATGAAAATGCAGGCGCGGTCACTGGGGTATTTACAAAAGCCGGGCAGACCGGACATGAGGCAAGCCTATTGAAAGGTTGGTGGGGAGGGGGGTACCGTGCTGCTCGCGACAGGCAGCGGCAGGAGGCTGCCGGCAGCTGGCTGCCACGCCCACCGCCAGCGACACGTCACGGCGCGGCGCGCAGCTCAAGGCCAGCGCGCAGCTGCTGTGACGTCACCGCCACGCCACTGCACATCCTCCCGCTGCGAATGCACGCGACAGCGGCGCGGCGCAGGCCACACGGGCCACGCGCTGGCTGCGATGCGTCAACAGGTGACTCATTCAGGGCCTCGCAGCCCCGCTGCACTGTTTCCGGGAACAGCGCGGGAGGCCAATCCACAGCTGATTTGTTGGGATCCCCTTACATTCCGATGGTGTTGGAATGTGGCTGCCTCTCTGCGACTCATTTGTCCAGATTTTTCTTCATGGTGACACGCTTGTGATGAGCTTTACTAAGCTCCCTTTCATTAACATCAGTAAGAGATTACATTGTAACAAATTACAAAGATATATTACAAAAATGTTCAAATGTTTGTAAATCTATCGGACCAAACTGCGTGGTCATCAGACCGTAGGTTACAAACTACTTAAACTAAGGTAAACTAACCTAAGGACAACACACACACCCATGCACCAGGGAGGACTCGAACCTCCGCGGCGAGTAACCGCGCGCTCCGCAGCGAGGCTACTCCACCGCGGCTATATCTTAATATACATAAAATTGATGTCTTTTTGCCTATATTTCATTCTGCAGCCAAAGTACACATCGCAAACGAAAGCCTACAATACCTATCCCAAGGTAAAGCAGTCAACAATCCGAAGATTGGTTTGAACACCACAGTGCTTTACTAGGCATGGTCCTGTTTGGAGGTGGTATGCCGTTGCCTTCCTCCGACCTTCGAACTGACTTACCCAGCCAGTTATAGGGGGACCTACAGTTTAACGTGGGTTCCGAACCACGGTGCTACTCGGTATTTTCCACATGAGCAATACTGCCAGAGGTGAAAGAAGTGGAAAGTGACAGATAAAAATCCTAGGACCTGGCGGGGATCAAACCCGCAACCTTTGCATTTGTAGTCTGGCACTCTACCACTGCGCAACCGAGTAACTCATTGAAAAAAAAAAAAAAAAAAAAAAAAAAAAAAAAAAAAAAAAAAAAATGAGAGAGAGAGAGAGAGAGAGAGAGAGAGAGAGAGAGCAAATTAAATAAATTTGCGATCATGGCATACCACGGCATACCACCCCACACAGGACCATGCCTAGTAAAGCACTGTGGTGTTCAAACCAATCTTCGGATTGTGGACTGCTTTACCTTTTTATGTCATCATCTTCAGAAAATGTTACAATGTTCTCCTATTTTCAGTAAAATAACGAGTTACTCGTGGAAAGATAAGAAACAGAACATTGTCAAACTATTAAAATGCGCATTATTAAAATTTGTATCACCAAAGTGGATCGTCATCTGCACTGCACACTTAAAAATTGTGTATGTTCTTGACGCGAGTAACTTGTAATTTATTGTATACAGAACTTACTGTTAAATCAATATTTTGTCTTTTAGTCTTACAGGCACTATATCCGATATTTTAACGGCCGTGGGCCATTCCGTGCCAAGTGGTCTAATATCGAGAAAAGTTCCCACATGACCCTCATGGATTTTGATGAAATTTTGTATGAACATTCACACATGTTCTCAATGAACAGTGGTAAAGTTTCAGTTTCAAAAATTCAATACTTCCGGAGGTACAGTCACTTGTTTAAGACCATAGCACAGCTTCCAACAGTGCGTCCTTGAATTTTCATCAACTTTGAGATGATATATCTCTGGGAGTTTTTGCATGAAAGAAACAAAACTTGGCCATCTTATACAACTTTTAGAGCTCTTTAAAGTAAAATATTAAGAACAGGATTTCTGAGCAATTTTCATATAGAAAATTTGGGGCAAACTTGGGCGAAAAAATTGCTGGTTAAAAAAAGTGCGAACTTTAGTTTTTTATATCTCCAGAAGTAATTGTGGGATGTACATGAAACTTTGCACACCACAACTCACCAACAGAAGGTCTTAGAATATAAAGTTTCATTCTCCTAATGCTGCCCATTATTTCACAAATCTAGGGTAAAGTTGACGATTTTTCAAAAAGTGCTAAAAATGGGTATTTTTAATCAAATTTTTCAAAAAAGTGTTTTCTCTAAACTCCTTTAAACTATGCCCATTAGAAAGAGCATATTCTAAACTATCTAGAAAAGTGGATTTGGTTTTGCAATGCAAGCATATAAGGCCCTAAAAAGGAGCATAATCCTAGAGGCGCACTGGAAGTTTGAACCCATTTTTCTGGCACTCAAATTATACCTAAAATATTTTATTATGTCTAATAAATATTTGTTAATGCCTGGGATAAGTGAAATAAGAAGTCCTGATGAATAGGATGTAGCTAAAGTCCGAATAGTAAAAGAATAAAAATAGAAACAATGTTATTTCTTAACTGTCCCCCCATCCCACATCTCTCTCTCTCTCTCTCTCTCTCTCTCTCTCTCTCTCTCACACACACCACACACACACACACACACACACACACACACACACACACACACACAAAACTGAATTTAATTCATAAAATTTATTTCCATAATCATTATCTAATTATTAGTAGCCTGTTTAATGAACAAACACTAGCTTACTGATGGAAAAGAAATGTATAAATGAGTTGCTATGGTTTAACCACTGCTAGTTTCATTTCACCTGAGAAAACCAGCATCCCCATCCCCACAGGGGCAACAACAGCCACGGGTGGGTTCCTTTACCACAGGATATCCCAAGCGTGATAAGCATTTCTTTGCACAGGTTCCCAAGCCTGATAATAAAATTATTGAAGTGTCCTGGGTAAAATTAGAAGCCACTCATAGTTTGCTTAGTTTCCTCTAACCTATTTCAATTTTTGATAGGGCATGGTGGTTCAATTTCAATCATTTCGGACAAATGTAATTGTAACTGCAAACATATTGAGAAAAGAAATAATTTCAACTATGGCACTTGTTCTTGAATGTTTAATGAATATGTAACACAAATATTAGACAATTACATATGTTGGTATGAACACAAAAAAAGGTTACAGAATTAAGAAAAATCGATAGAAAATGTACCACACTAGGTATGATTATGATCACTTCCTCGTACAATTTTAATCACTGACTTTTTCCATATAAAAAGCACTTTTTCCCTTCGGGCACCAGTGCATACTTCACTGTACCAAACGTTGCACAATAACGAGTTTACAAGCACGTGGAAACTAGAACATTTGTAAGAGCACGTTCGACGAAGTAGCTACAAGTACATCTTTACAGGAAAAAATTTATGTCTCCTCAACACAGAGTGTTGTATTCTTGAAAAAGACAGGAGGAGCTGTAGAAACCTGCTACACTGCAACACCACACAAAGGCAAGTGCTAGCAACAATACGAGACTGAAAACTTATGTTGATCGGAATTGTACCTATATCGAATTTGTACCACCTTACACTATGCTACAGTAATTTTCTGATGAATATCAAGAGGAATGGTGTATTGTCAGACAGACAAATTTACTGTCGGAGCTGGAATAACTGCACCTTAAAGGCCTTAAATGTTACCTGAAAAACAAAGAGCTTGTTTTCCTAATGGATTTTTTTGAAAATTATTCTTTTATTATTCAGGATGCTGTGCAAAGCTTCCACTGGAAAGCAACAATTCATCCATTTGTTATCTACTTTCATCAAAATGAGAAAGTGGAATCTTTAAGTTTCTGCATTATCAGTTCTTGTTTGTGGCATGACACAGGTACAGTTAACGTTTTTGTCAAGGAGCTCATCAAATATATATAAAAGCACAGTTTGCACAGGTATCTCACATGCATAATTTCAGTGATGGCTCCAGTGCTCAAACTTACTCACCTAGACCTGTTTCATTTCTTCTCTGAAAACATTAATCAAATCATATTTGTTTTCGTCAGTAAAGATGAAATGGGGGGGGAGGGAATTGTCACAAGAAGTGAGGTTTAAACTTGGACAAACTGTAACAGGCACTAGAGAAAATCGTCACTTTTTACCTATTGATGAAACAATAATTCAGGCCAGCAGAGTTTCAAACGATTGATCATCTTTTCTAGCTACAATGGGCCAGAGAACTAAAGAAGGCATATTAATGTCTGCTCTCCAACCTGGACAATATGTTGCATGAATCTAAGAAACTTTTTGCTGGATTGGGAATATCTGTGAGACTTCCACTGAGCAAAGGGGTGCATTAATAAACTTTATGCACCCTCGTGGTCCAGCAGATTCATTGTATTGACCACCAATGAGTGACAAATGCTGGGTTCCATCACATCACATTATTGCAGTTATTCCAGCTCTGTCAGTAAATTCGTCTGTGTTGACATTCATCAGGCTTGGAAACCTGTGTAAAGAAACTCACCCATAGCTGTTGATGCTCGAGCGTAGCCCCTATGGTGATGGAGATACTGGTTTCCTCAGGTGAAATGAATCTAGCAGTGGTTAAACCACAACAACTCATTTATATACTTATTTTTCTTCAGTAAGCTGGTGGTGTTCATTAAAATGCTAATAATAATTCTATAATGATTGTGCAAATAAATTTTACAATTTACATTCATTCTAAATTATAATTTCATGAGTGTTTGTGTGTTTGTGTGTTTGTGTGTGTGTGTGTGTGTGTGAGAGAGAGAGAGAGAGAGAGAGAGAGAGAGAGAGAGAGAGAGAGAGAGAGAGAGAGAGGTGGGATAGGGGGACAGTTAAGAAATAACATTGTTTCTATTTTTATTCTTTTACTATTCGGACTTTAGCTACATCCTATTCATCAGGACTTCTTATTTCACTTATCCCAGGCATTAACAAATATTTATTAGACATAATAAAAGATTTTAGGTATAATTTGAGTGCCAGAAAAATGGGTTCAAACTTCCAGTGCGCCTCTAGGATTATGCTACTTTTTAGGGCCTTATATGCTTGCATTGCAAAACCAAATCCACTTTTCTAGATAGTTTAGAATATGATCTTTCTAATGAGCATAGTTTAAAGGAGTTTGGAGAAAACACTTTTTTGAAAAATTTGATTAAAAATACCCATTTTTAGCACTTTTTGAAAAATCGTCAACTTTACCCTAGATTTGTGAAATAATGGGCAGCATTAGGAGAATGAAACTTTATATTCTAAGACCTTCTGTTGGTGAGTTGTGGTGTGCAAAGTTTCATGTACATCCCACAATTACTTCTGGAGATATAAAAAACTAAAGTTCGCACTTTTTTTAACCAGCAATTTTTTCGCCCAAGTTTGCCCCAAATTTTCTATATGAAAATTGCTCAGAAATCCTGTTCTTAATATTTTACTTTAAAGAGCTCTAAAAGTTGTATAAGATGGCCAAGTTTTGTTTCTTTCATGCAAAAACTCCCAGAGATATATCATCTCAAAGTTGATGAAAATTCAAGGACGCACTATTGGAAGCTGTGCTATGGTCTTAAACAAGTGACTGTACCTCCGGAAGTATTGAATTTTTGAAACTGAAACTTTACCACTGTTCATTGAGAACATGTGTGAATGTTCACACAAAATTTCATCAAAATCCATGAGGGTCATGTGGGAGCTTCTAGACCACTTGGCATGGAATGACCCCCGTCCAAAATCGGCGTGTGCGCATCTAGCCTAACGTGAATTCCGAACCACGGTGCTACTTTCGCAGAAATGATGTCTTTTTGTAATTGAAGCACAAATTTTGTCAATCTCTTGTTGATGGCAATCAGTACCGAAACCGGTCGAGTTTAACAAAAATATTATATAGCTTTTGGCACAATAATGTTTTTTTTCATATGTCTTGGGATACATCATTCCACGGCTGCACGTCGTGTTCACTTAGTTTGCAAGAAATATGGGTTGACGAGTCGCACAGCTCAGTTGTCTTCCTGTCATATCTCACAAGTGCTCGATTCCAGACAAGTCTCTAGATCGTGCTGGTCAGGGAAATTGCTACACGTTGTGGGCGTGCATTATCCTACTGGAACACCACATCGCCTTCCAGTTGCACAAATGCCAAAAGAATGTGTCCTTCAACGTTCTGCTCGTTGTAGGTTGGTAGGTTGGCTGGTTGCTACGAAATTTTATAGCTGGTAGCAATGGCGGACGAAGACCACCAAGCCCCCCCCCGTCCACTTGGAAATTCATGAATTACTATAAAAAAGAACTGTAGGCCACCACGCTCCCTGGAGGCCCTAGCACAACAAGATGTAACGCGCTCAAAAAAAAAAAAAAAAAAAAAAAAAAAAAAAAAAAAAAAAAAAATATGTTTGCTTTCCAGGTATTTGGAGGCCCCCCAAGATCGGAGGCCCGCGGCGGTCCGCCCCCTCCCTCCTCCTTAGTCCACCACTGCCTAGTAGATCACGTCATAGGTGGTAAAAGATGACAAATAGTGTAACATATCGCATTTCCGTGAGAAATTGCACCAGTACTTCTTAGACGTTTTCTGATTCGCTACCCCCACCACTGTATGAGACCCCCCACTCTATGATTTTTTTAATTATAAATATTTGATTATTGTATAGAAGTGAACGTGATTTTGTGTAATTAATGTGTTTAGACGGCCGCTTTTCATGATCGCTCGCCTTGTAACTTTCGGTTGTACGAGTACGTTTCCAGGACCGACCAATTATACGACAATCACTACGTTCTGAATTCGTTCGTCTCTAATGGCCTTGGTATCGTGTCAAATAGAAAGCAACGAAATCAAATCAACTTGCGCTATTGAATAAGATTGCCGGCCGCGGTGGCCGAGGGGACTGCGGCGCGCCAGTCGCGGTCTGCACGACCTCTACGGTCGGGGGTTCGAATCCCCCCTCGAGCATGGATATTTGTGCCGTCCTTAGTGTTAGCTAGTTGATAAGTAGTTTGTACGTTTAGGGACTGATGACCCCGTAGTTAAGTCCCATAAGCTATAGAAACATTTGAACATTTGAATTAATGTGTTTACGTGAATCGTTATTATCGTACGAAAGGACCAGTGTGAATACTTCGTAACATTAGTGGAATGACAAAAAAAAGTTGGGAGAAATAGAAGTAAAGTTGAATGTTCACGCATAGCTTTCTTCAGAATCAATTAATGCAAGTGTTTAAAAGCGCAAATGAAAGAGCTTGATCCGTTGAGTGTTGTTAGGTCAAAAAGAACTGTGTACCTTAATTAGAACCGAAAATATCGTAAAGCAAACCGATTAAAATATTCGATGTAAGGACACAAGGATATCGTGTTTGAATAAAAATGAAGGATAGAGAGACTTAATTTATTTCTGTCACTTGGTGAGAAATCTACGAATGAATACGTTTCGTTTAAAGCAAAAATGGAGGAAATCGGTCGGATAGAACGGCCTTACAGACTGACTTTAGTTTACAGAAAGTACATAAATAAGAAATATACAGAAGGAAATCACGTTTGAGTGTAGAAAAATGAAGGCGAGGGTATGTAAATTCTGATACTTGATGATAAATCTGTGGATGATTACCTTTCATTTAAAACAAAAATTAAGAAAATCGGCTGGGTAGTTTGGTCTGGCCGACTGACTTTAGTTTTCGTAGATTCTTTTAATATACAAGATGTTTTATTTATACATTGATGCTCTAGTTAATAAAAACAGTTGAATGAAGAAGTTATAGAAAGTGGGCTTCCCGCCAAAATTGGTGGTACGCCCAGTTCAATCAATCCAGCACAGACGGCTTATAGTGTTACATGCGCCTCCACATAAAAAACCAATATTTATTTGCCCATATTTAAATTAATTATGCTTATATTTGTATATTTTTTCTTGTAATTTCGTATCATTTTCAATGTGTCACTGAATTCTTAAGGACGCAATATTCTTTGAAAAACTTAAGCCAAAGACTAACTCTGAACAAAGAGCAATTAGAATAATACATAGATTTAACTATTCTTTCATTTAAAAGAAAGGAGTAGTGACGCCATTTTTCTCTTCTTCATTATGCTCTCGTCTAGTAAACTTCTCTTCCATTTTACGCTTGTATATGACCTGATGAATTGTGAAAATGTGTGTACGATATATCTCGATGAGAAAGTTGTAATTGAAATGATGTACTGAATTTATGACATGATCTCTACTGTATGAATTTAATGAGATTTCACAAAGGTAACTGAACTTTGAATGTGATGCGTATGTAGACTTGCTTCATTTATTTGAATAATGATTGTTTCCTGAGTTTACCGAAATTTGTCCGAGTATTTATTTATAGTGAGATTGGAACCTTATTTTTTCCTTTCACATTTTTCATTTAACTGTGATGCAATTTATTTTTCAGGACAAAAGAATAATGAATTACACTGATTTACGAATCTAATTGTTAGAGATGTGTACCATAGGACCCATTTTTATCACATTCTTTTATTAAATAATTATTCTAACTGCGACCCTGAGATTACGAACGACTTACCATTTTCGATTAATAACAGATCAACTAGCCGGAAACTTAGTTACAAAATCAGCAATAGTGATATTGTCTCCAACAGTTAGGTTCACGTTGCTTAACAGTATCAGCCAGGTTAGAAAAGGATTTTAACTGCTTTCTTGGTGCGTAGCTCATTAATTTCTCTAAAAGTACAGCATAGGAGATTCATTTCAATAGATAGATGGTTTTGCTACGTAACCACTCTTTACAGTTATTCTATTTCGTGCTCACATTTACTTAAAAAAATTATACTGATTTAAAATTTTAAATTTAAGTAATAAAATTAAGGGAGGAATGTTTCAGGCTCTCGCGTGAACAACTTTGACCATCGCGCTCTTAAAATAGTCTGTCAGACAGTTCGGACTATGTATTTTTCAACTACTGTAATTAGAATTCAAAACGTGTACGAAGGTCATGGACAGTATTACATATGTCGCTTGTTGTTTCACGACGTATAAATAAATATTATGAAACAACTGGCACACCTTCTTATTTGAAAAGTAGCACTGTTTTGAAAGTTCCCAGCACATCACTTCAAGATAGGAGGATCGACGACCTGTGCGCTGCTTCTGCGTGGGGACAACAACGTAAAAGAAGAAGCCAGCCAAGTTAGTGAACGGAAACTTTTAACTGCACGCACTGACGATCCACGTAGTTCTACGGCCTTCACGTGTAGTGCTACGTAATTAAACCTTGCAGGCCGCGGTGGCCGAGGAGACTGAGGCGCTACAGTCACGGTCTGCACGGCCACTACGGTCGGGGGTTCGAATCCCCCCTCGGGCATGGATATTTGTGCCGTCTTTAGTATAAGGTAGTTCATAAGTTGTTTGTAAGTTTAGAGACTGATGACCCCGCAGTTAAGTCCCATAAGCTTAACAAACATTTGAACATTTTTTAATTAAACCTTGCGACATTGGCACGCGTGGGGTGCGAACACCTCCGAGGGAAACTGTTAGAGAGACAGATAACTTACAAAAAAATTTCCAGTTACTTTGATAATTTATCTTCCTGTTATCTCCGGCCCCGCCGTAGCGTACCGAACGTTGGTCAACGTTTTCTCCGCGAATACCAGCTTTTCGCACCACAGGCCGTAAGGATGTGGCGGGGCCAGTATCTCTTAAACTGTGTTCACAGTGGCGCCGGCAGACCGTCGTCAGACGCCGTCGACCGAGTTCGACTGACAACATCGACCGACGGCGGGGTCACACTTGCATCCGATATAGATTGTCACATGGTCCGGTTAAAGGAGAAAGTTAGGTTATGTTTAAATGTAATCTGTGTCTGAAGTATGTTAGATTTCAATTTCCTAGGGTGCAATGGATTCCATCGACATTTTTATGCTTCGAAATTAGTGCTATAATGCGGCTTTTTTGTTAATAAATGAATGAGCTACACCTGTCTGGAAAGAAGAAAGTG
This sequence comes from Locusta migratoria, assembly GCA_026315105.1. Lineage (NCBI taxonomy): Eukaryota > Metazoa > Arthropoda > Insecta > Orthoptera > Acrididae > Locusta > Locusta migratoria. Next base: position 77,135,073 of record CM048751.1, read on the forward strand.
GCGAGGATTGTGTACTGTCCTCAGTTATTGCTACTCCCAGACAATCTTTACGAATATGTGAGGTCCCGGTAAAAGGAGAAATTTCTGTTACATACTTGTGATATTTCGTGGTGTCATTGACAAGCAATATATCAGTTTTGCTGAATTTATTTGAAGTTTTGCAAACATACACTAGTTACCCTCCATGCTATAAATAATGAAAAACTACACCAGTTAGGGAAGGTTAGTGCTAATATTAGCACTAATATTAGCTAATAATTAATAGTAATATTAGCTAATTTACAAAAACAGTCTTGATCGCAAAAAATTTAACAGTTTTTATTGACCGATCATCTTCGGAACAAAATGTAGCCCACGTGGCCAGTGCTGGGCTGGGCTGTCCTGGTTGTTCTCCTGCAGCTGTTTCTCTCTTTTGACAATGTTGTCTCAATTAAGAAGTTCATTGTTTACCACAACGAATTTATTCGCATCTTCTAGTGCATTTGTTTAAATAAGTACGGTACTTTTTCGACGTTTCAATGTGCGATTTCCTGACACACTTGCACTGCAGTTGTCTCTCTTAGGTTAGCTGCTGAAGTTCGGAAAATGGGACAGAATAAATATTGAGGTGTGTGTTAGAAACCATAACTTTTTCTGTCTGCTTAAAGGTATTGTGCCTCTTCCATTACACAGAATATGCAACATAATAATCGTGACTTACGCCTACCTTTCTACAAAAACCTGTGTAAGTGGCGAATTTTGTGTTATGATTTGCAGTTTAATGGAGCAGACAATACCTGCAAGTATAGACAGACGTACTATTTACTATGTAAAAAAGTTGCCAAGATTTTATTATTACGATTTACCTCATTACAAAGACTGGAAAGTTGCCCAAGTTACTCGAATATTCAAGAAAGGCAATAGGAGTGATCCCCAAAATTACAGACCACTCTCATTGACGTCGATTTGCAATAGGATTTTGGAACATATATTTTGTTCGAACATTATGAACTACCTCGAAGAGAACGACCTATTAACCAATAGTCAACACGGATTCAGAAAGTGTCGCTCTTGCGAAACACAGCTTGCCCTTCATTCACATGAAGTGTTAAATGCCATCGACAAGGCATCTCAAATCGATTCCATATTTCTGGATTTCCGGAAAGCTTTTGAAACTGTACCCCACAAGCGGCTTCTAATGAAATTACGTGCTTATGGAATATCTCCCCAATTGTGAGATTGGATTCACGATTCCCTATCAGAAAGGACACAGTTCGTTGTAATTGACGGTAAGTCATCGAGTAAAACAGAAGTGATATCTGGCGCTCCCCCAGGGAAGCGTTATAGGTCCCCTACTCTTCCTTGTGTTTATAAACGATTTAGGAGACGATCTGAATAGCTCCCTCAGACTGTTCGCGGAAGATGCTGTCGTTTATCGGTTAGTGAAATCAACAGAGGATCAAAAGCAATTGCAAAGCGATTTAGACAAAATTTCTACATGGTGTGAACATTGGCAATTGACACTAAATAAAGAAAAGTGTGAAGTAATACACATGACCACTAAAAGAAATACGCTGAACTTCAATTACGCGATAAATCAGTCAAACCTTAAGGTCGTAAATTCTACCAAATACCTAGGAGTTATAATTACGAACAACTTAGACTGGAGATAACATATATAAAATATTGTGGGGAAGGCGAACCAAAGATTACGTTTCATTGGCAGAACGCTTCGAAGATGCACCAGTTCCACCAAAGAGACTGCCTACATCACACTCTCCTGTAATACTGTTGCCCATAGTGGGATTCTCACCAGGTGGGACTGACGGAAGATATTGAAAGGGTTCAGAGAAGGGCAGCTCGTTTTGTTTTATCACGTTACGGGGGGGGGGGGGGAGCGTCACGGAAATGTTGCACGAATTAATTGGGGTGGAAATCATTAAAAGAATGAAGTTATTCATTGCGGCGTGATCTGTTTGCCAAGTTTCAATAACCGATTTTTACTTCTGAATATGAAAATATTTTGCTAGCACCCACCCACTTAGGGAGACATGACCATCCCAATAAAATAAGAGAAATCAGATCGAAAACGGAACGATTTAGGTGTTCTTTCTTCCCGCGCGCTATTAGAGAATGGTTCAAATCAAATGTTCAAATGTTTGTAGAACTTATGGGACTTAACTACGGGGTCATCAGTCCCTAAGCTTACAAACTACTTATGAACTACCTAAGACTGAGGACGGCACAAATATCCATGCCCGAGGGGGGATTCGAACCCCCGACAGTAGTGACCGTGCAGACCGTGACTGGAGCGCGTCAGTCCCCTCGGCCACCGCGGCCGGCTATTAGAGAATGGAACGGTAGAGAAAAGTTATGAAAGTGGTTAATGAACCCTCTACCAGGCACTTAAATGTGATTTGCAGAGTATCAATGTAGATGTAGAACCATGAGCCCCCCCCCCCCACCATGACAATGTCCATGTGACCGCTGCGACCAGAATCGTTGCAAGACTGATAGAGCACGACCAGTTCTTCGAAAGAACCATCCTGCCACACGGGAAGCCACAATTTGTCCCCTATCAGACTCGCTCAGTTGCCTGTAAGGCGCATAAACGCGTCTGCGTGATACAGCGCCTCTTTGCTTCACGGTTTGATATCACACTCAGCCTTATCGCAGTAAACATTCCCTATTAAAGGGTACACACCGATGGCGGTCTGGGAGCTGTGTCACCGCGCCGTCTTTTGGCGGACGACTTGGAACCATTATCAGTACTCATGTGGCTCTCATGAATGCAATGGCGATTATCAGAAATCTATTTTATTAATTTAGATATAGGACCAATTCATACGGATTTCATCATCTCATTTTTACAAAATTCTGGCCCAAGGAAGTTTTTTTGGGCGCCCTCCCTTTTTAATCTAGCAACGACCAACCGATACATAAGAATACAAAACATTTCCTGTATGCGGATGACCTGGCAATTACAGCACAGGGGAGGATCTTCTAGTATGTAGAGCAGAAGCTGGAGACAGCCCTTAGAGAAATGTCCTAGTACTATAAAAAGAACTCATCCAAGACACAAGTCAGCGCCTTCCATCTTACAATGAATGATCAGACTTGTCATGTCGAAACCTGTGTTGCTATTTTTACCACTGTGAGTTAACACTGAAGGAAGTCTGTATGCAGACTGTTAGCTGCTGGCATGTCGAAATCTGTGTTGCTATTTTTACCACTGTGAGTTAACATTGAAGGAAGTCTGTATGCAGACTGTTAGCTGCTGACATGACCTGGAAGTCTGTAAAAACTTTTGCCGGCCGCGGTGGCCGAGGGGACTGCGGCGCGTCAGTCACGGTCTGCACGGCCACTACGGTCGGGGTTTCGAATCCCCCCTCGGGCATTTGTGCCGTCCTTAGTGTTAGCTAGTTCATAAGTAATTTGTAAGTTTAGGGACTGATGACCCCGTAGTTAAGTCCCATAAGCTATACAAACATTTGTAAAAACTTTTATGAAATATGACATTATTGTCACATGGTTTCTGCACTTATAACTGCCTGTTGTACAATCCTGACCTCTCTCGCTACGTTATACCAACGACATCTAGGGACAAGGTGGCGTTACCTACGTGCCGCTCTCCTGCCATAGCAGCGAGAGAGTTAATTCGTCCAGTGAAAGTGATCGTACGATAATTAATAAATACGATAATAATAAATTCGTTGACAAATGTAGCTGATATGTTATCTACAACATTCTTTCTAAATAGCTATGAAATAGACACATACATATACGGTTTAGAATACGTCAACTTTTAGTTGTTCTAATTACCGAAAAATGGGAAATGTTGATACACTGTTCAAAACATAGGTTTTTTGTGCACCAAGAACACCCAAGCAAAGACGACATATCACAGCCCTGCGAATCACAGACGTTGTTAGACGTCCGTAGACAAAAACTCGGCCGGTGTTAGGAAGGTATCAGGCCTAATATCAGTATATTTCGAGGCTTGCCACGCATATTTAATCACATTTTGAAACCCTGGGGAGGAAAACAATGTACGACTGATTATAACTTGAGAATATTGTCACGGTGATAGATAGGAAACTGCAGTGATTTGCACACAATAATTTTCTCTGTTAGTTTTCTGTAAAATGCCTTCCACTGGCGGAAAAATTCTCTGTCTAACGGTTGAATTACGTCCGTCGTGTTCGTCGTGCCGGGTAGAATCTGAAGTATCTCTACTTCTTTGTCAGGGTGAGCTCGAAATACAGCTTTTAATGAATCAGAAGTTTTATGACCTGACCACTAATCTAGAAGGAGAAGAGATTTGTTCCCGCAGAACGGAAGAAAAGCATGACGCATGAAAAGTGTAACATTATCATTTCCCATTTTTCCAGACTTCGATGCGTCTACGACAAGATTGTCTGCGTAGAACATCGTTTGACACGTGGTCGAAAACGTTCAGTTGGTTCTTGAAGAGACACATACAGTTTAGGCAGCAATGAACCATCCAGACTAATTCTGGGCATTACAGTGTATGAATGGGTGTGTGCAGTCGTGGACTGCGCAATTGCCTCGATGTGTTTTTCCCCTTTGAATGACAGTGTTCTTTTCGCACGCATTTCTTTTTGAAAACCTGACTGTTCTGCGTTGTAAACGTAAGATTCACTAAAACTGGCGATCTTATTTTTTGCAATCGTAAGAGTCACTTCATTTTCCGACCTGTTTTTCGATACAAATTTTGCCGTGCCACAATTTTATTTGATCTTTTGAAGCGACTAATCCAACTTTGAGAAGCTGTAAATTCTTTAGCGCCTATCGCGTTGGCAATCTGTAACGCCCAATCACGCAAAGTTGTGTCGCTGACACTCAATGACTGTCGTCTGTGATCGGTAAATTGCTCAAATGTAGTGCATTTATCTCCGTCGCAATTTGCAGTGGTTTCTTACGTTGTCCAGCGACTTCCTTTTTCCATATATGCAATTCACGTTCAGAACGAACAAAGAATACCTATTTTGAACAGTACTGACACGTAGGCGTTTCTTACCACTTTCGTTCAACCAATACTTCACCGCTTTTTCTTTGTCTGATAATGTAATTGTAGTTGCTGGTGTTGCTTCCGGAGATAATTGATGATGGTACGTGGCACTATCGCTCGAAGAGTCTTCATATGTGCAACTTTCTTCCGTTTCTTCGCCGTCTGTAGATTCACAGTCTGCAATATCGAGTGTGTCAGTCGTTTCTAGCCAAATGTCTGTGCTATTTACATGCTCGTCTAGAAGTTTAACTACCATGTCGCCGATCACATAGTCTTCACGTGTGTTTTCTGTTGATTGCTTCATTTGGCGTCTCTGGTACATCTCCATGGCAAGCAGCAAAACATTTACAGGGTTTGCCATCACCTGTGAGGGGAGATTGAATGTTCACCGTAAAGTGGCTTGCGGAGTTTCAGAACGGTATGTTTCGAAATACGTACGAGAAATGAAGAGGAAGTGTATGCCACAGAAACGAATTTTTGTTTCCCCTTTCCACCAAAATAGTGCAACGATATTGCTCTTTAGTGAACGCCGCGATAAGACGGCCGCACTCCCTACCATGCGCACAACGCTCACCACAACAGCTCGCGACTCGCCATATCCAGGGGTGGCCAGCCGTCACCGCAAGCGCCAAGCAGGAAAAACAGCCATTTTCGTGATTTTTTAAGGTGACTTCCAGGTCATGTCAGCAACTAAAATTCTGCATACAGACTTCCTTCAATGTTAACTAACAGTGCTAAAAAATCAATACATGTTTCGGCATGGCAAGTCTGACCATTTCCTCGTTAGATCCTGGCAAGCTAATCGGTAACGTACCATCTCTTGGAATAATACCACACTGAAACATACCAACAAACCAACTTACCTGAGTGTGGTACTCGATAGATCTCTGACATATAGGCACCATTGCGAAAAGACGCGCCAGAAATAATCTTCTGCTGGAACTGGCTAACTGCAAATGGGGTGCTACACCTTCCGTATTAAGAAACACCGCACAAGCCTTATGCTTCTTTACAGCTGAATGCACCATGCAAAGAAGGTTGACATAAGTCTCAATAGTATTTTCGTGTGGCTCATTGGCCTGGTGCAAGTCTTTCAATTGGACGCCATTTCGGCGACTTGCATGTCCCTAGCCGACCTCAGTTATCTAACCGGGGAAAGGGGACCTACAGTTTAACATGGAATCCGAACCACGCGTCGTTTCTGGTGACTCCTCACATCATTTAGAGGTGAAGGATGGCTTTAAACACAGACTGAAAAAATCCGAGGTCCGACCGGGTTTGAAACATGTCGATTAACAATGGGTTGCACGAAACTCACTCCTCTTCCAAAATTATACAGAGATGCCGGGTTTGCGAAACCCAATCCTCGGAGAACGTCACATGAATTCACAGAGAGGCTCAGACAAACTATCGACAATCGGCATCTCCTTTTTGGCAGTGAGTGTAAACCGGTGCGACTGAAATCCCGTAATAGGTTATTAGCCACTAGAATACAAGCACCACCAGATGATTACCCACCAGTACAGGAGGTGCCCAGCGGATTCACCCCGAACTGGAAGACATGGAGGACACTGAACTGAATAAGGCCGAGGGTGGCCCCAGTGAAGACAAACATGATTAGGTGGGGTCTTGGAACCAAGAATGATAAGTTTCAAATGTTCAAATGTCTGTAAATCTATCGGACCAAACTGCGTGGTCATCAGTCCGTAGCTTACAAACTACTTAAACCTAGGTAAACTAACCTAAGGACAAACACACACACCCATGCCCCAGGGAGGACTCGAACCTCCACGGCGAGCAACCGCGCGCTCCGCAGCGAGACGCTTTAGACCGCTCGGCTACTCCACCGCGGCGATGATAAGTTTGACTGTGGTGCTGTGCAGGTTATGGAGCACCTGCTCCCCTGCCCCAACTGCCCATGTAGGCGCAACCCTGACGATTTATGACTGAACAAGAAAGAAGCTTTGGACGTGGCCCTGTATGGGGCTGAAAGATTGTGACCTGATTTCCGGACACGAAAAAGTAAAGTAAGTAAGTATATTAGTTACACTGCAGCAAAGTGGTAAGTACTGGTTTAGTTGCTGAATTGAAATCTAGCAGTTCAAAAAAATCTAATTCCCTCTCCTTTAGGTAGGTAGTAGGGTCTGTTCTTCATGTCTGCCATTTCATTCACGGCAAAAGTTGATTTTCACAAACACTGAAAAGGGCTAAAGCATTTATTATTCAGACACACTAGTTTAGTGTTCGGTAATATCCATTCAACCCTTCATTTCACTGAATGGACGTAATCTGTTACTAAATCAACCTTTTGATATCAATGGAGACATGATACCGCCTTACGTTTCTGTTTTTGCTACTGCACGATGCCATGAAAGAAACTGAGTTTTGAAAGGCTCTACCTTATTATTGTTCCGTATTTGTAGAAGGAAAATGAAAGAGACATTTGGATACAAGAAAAACAGCGGAATGAAGATCAACAACTTAGATGGAAAATCAGTTCTGAATGAAGAAGGGAAAGCTGAAAGGTGAAAAGAGTACATAGAGAGGCTCTACAAAGGAAATGAACTTCGAGACAATATTGTAGGAAGGGAAGAGGAAGTAGATGAAGATGAAAATGAAATAGGGGATACTATACTGATAAATAAATATGACAGAGCACTGCAAGATCTCAATCCCAACGTAGTCCCTGAAGTATATAACATTCCCTCAGAGCTACTGAAGTCTCTGGGAGAACCAACCATGACAAAACCATTTCACCTGGTGAGTAAGAAGGATGAGACAGGTGAAATATCCTCAAACTTGAAGAAAAATATAATAATCCCCATTCCAAAGAAAGCGGTCGCAGACAGGTTAGTAAGTTCAAAATGTTCAAATGTTTGTAGAACGTATGGGACTTAACTACGGGGTCATCAGTCCCTAAGCTTACAAACTACTTATGAACTAGCTAAGACTAAGGACGGCATAAATATCCATGCCCGAGGGGGGATTCGAACCCCCGACCGTAGTGGCCGTGACTGGAGCGCCCCCTCGGCCACCGCGGCCGGCAGTTTAGTAAGTCATGGTTACAAAATTTTAACACGAATTATTTACAGAAGGATGAAAAGGCAGATAGATGCTGACCTCGGGGAAGATCGGTTTGGATTCAAGAGAAACGTAGAAACACGGGAGGCATTATTCACCTTGCGACTTATCTTAGAAGATAGATTAAGGAAAGACGAACCTACATTTCTAGCTTTTGTAGTTTTCGAGAAAGCTTTTGTCAATGTTGATTCTGAAGTCAGCAGGGATAAAATATAGGGAACGGAAGGTTCTTTACAACTTCAACATTAACCTACAGCTGTTATTAGAGTTGAAGGGCATGAAAGGGACGCAGTGGTTAGGAAGGGAGTAAGACAAGATTGTAGCCTCTCTCCAATGTTATTCAATTTATACGTTGAGTAAGCTGTGAAGGAAAGGAAGGAAAAATTTGGAGAAGGAATTAAAGTTCAGGTTGAAGACATTACATTGCGATTTGCCGATGACACTGTAATCAATGAGTTGTATCAAACCTGTCTACGACCTGAAGATCACAACAACAAAATAGAAACTATCCCATTTAATTTTTCTGATACTGTGCTATTTGCGTTATTTTAGAAAACATAGTAAGTTTGCAAAGGAATTTTCCTTTCCTAATATCGCCTACCACTAATCTCACTGTCAGCTAGCCAGAGAAATTAGGAACACCTATTTAAAATGGAAGAGCACATATTGGATTAGCTTTTGTAAATGGATTTGCACTTGGTGTTATATGTAAACAGTTACCTGTTAGTTCTCTCAATTTACTGCAGCCAGTAAGAACAATTATTCACATAATCTCCACCTCTTCATATGCATTGTTATTCCGCTATCTCTCTTAATAAGTTTGCAACTAGTGCTGGCTGTGTCAAACTAACAGACTCACTTTTACACTCTGAACTCATAGATGGCGCACATGGCAGCTTGGGAATACGAGTAGGCGATATCAGGCGCAGGAGACATGTTTGGGACACCTAATCTACAAGCTCCATTTGGTGATTTGTATTTATTTGTGAACAGAATGAAGTATGAGCCTAGTGAATAAAATTTTAATTTTAATAATTAAAGTGAATTACCGATTTCCACCTTTACGTGAGCGGTTTCTTGCCACTTCTGCCATCCTGACACGCTTTCCACACGAACCCAACTCCGTATATCTCCTCCTACGTGTCCATGATCCCTTTGCCCGCTGCATTTCGCTGGATTCACACAAGGAGGTTCGGACTCTGAAGGAACTTCCGCCCTGAAATAATCTCCCTGACTATCATGATGGTGTAACGTTCACAGTTGCTCTGTTTGGCAATCCGTCTTAAACTGCTAGCGTGTAAGCGATCGAACTCTTTGATGTGTCAAATCAGCAGTACTCGACGTCCTATAATGCCAGGCACAAACGTTACGATAAGCCCCCACTTTATTCATTTTGGAGGTGAGCAGGAAAAACAACTGCAAATCGCATTTCAAATACTTATGTTAAGTACAAAACAAACCCATGCCCGAGGGAGAACTCGAACCCCCGACGGCGAACGGCCGCGCGCACTATGCCCTATCTCGGCTGATGTGCGTCTGTTTGAATATATATATGAGGAATTATATCTTTATAATACCCATGTATCAACGTTTAGGGTCAAAATATTATATTTTGGCCCTAAACGTTGATGCAAGGGTCGACCCTAAACGTTGATACATGGGTATTATAAAGATGTAATTCCTCGTATTGACAGAATGAAACTTTCACTCTGCAGCGGAGTGTGCGCTGATAACAACTTCCTGGCAGATTAAAATTGCGTGCCGGAGCCGGGACACGAACCTGGGACCTTTGCCTTTCGCGGGCAAGGGCACTACCGACTGTGCTATCCCGACACGACTCACGATGCCGCCCCACAACTTTACTTCCGCCAGTACCTCGCCTCCTACTTTCCAAACTTCACAGAAGCTCTCCTGCGAACCATGCAAGACTAGCTCTCCTGGAAGAAAGGATATGGTGGAGATATGGCTTAGCCACAGCCTAAGGGTTGTTTCCAGAATGAATCTTTCACTCTGCAGCGTAGTGTGCGCTGATATGAAACTTCCTGGCAGATTAAAATTGCGTGCCGGCACGCAATTTTAATCTGCCAGGAAGTTTCTGTTCCTCGTATTGCTCTACCATCATGGCCGGCCGCAGTAGCCGAGCGGTCTGCGGCGCGCCAGTCACAGTCTGCACGGCCGCTACGGACGGGGTTTCGAATCTTCCCTCGGGCATGGATGATTGTGTCGTCTTTAGTGTAAGGTAGTTCATAAGTTTAGAGACTGATGACCCCGCAGTTAAGTCCCTTAAGCTTGACAAACATTTGAACATTTCTACTATCATATTCTTTTGCTGTAAATCGTTTAATAGAGATTGGAAGAATGGTTTGAGGTTGATATTTCATCTAAGGATGTATATGTCGGAAAAAATGTCTTTTTATAAAGAAATAAAAATTATAACAAAATCGCACTCGCCTGTTTCACGGCCCACTTATGCAAATATCTCGGACAAAAAATAATAAGTAGTGTAAATTATATAGCCTACTATTAAATATACCAAAATGTTATGTATTATCAAATTGAACGAAAGACAAGAAACAGTAAAAATCCTAGGATAACACAGGAGATGCTGAATTTAATTGATGATAGGGAAAAATATGAAAACGCAGCAAATGAAGCAGCAAAAGGGAGTACAGATCACAATGTTCCTATTTTTTTTGTTGTTGTAAATCTATGGGACTTAACAGCTTGGTTATTAGTCCCTAAGCTTACAAAGTACTTAAACTTCAACTAATCTAAGAACAACACACATACATCCATGACCGAGGAAGGACTCGAACCTCCACGGCGAACGGCCGTGCGCACCGCAGCTCGGCGCCTCAGTGCGCACTGCTATTCCGCCGCGGCGGGAGTACAGACAGCTGAAAAATGAGCTTGACAGGAAGTGCAAATTGGTTAAGCAGAGTGGCTAGAGGACAGGTGTTACGTACGAAGTAGAATTTATAACTAGGCAAAAGATAAATACCGCCTACTGGAAAATAAAAGAGACGTTTGGGACAAGAAAGGCAGCTATATGAATATCCAGAGTTCAAATGGAAAACCGCAAAGTCAAAAGTTGCAAGGAGTATATATAAAAGGGCTATTAAAGGGTAATTGACGTTGAAGGCAATACTGAAAAAATGGAATAGGAGTTCGATATAAATGAGATATGATACTGTACTGAAGAAGTTTTTGGCAGAGTATTGGAGAGTGTAAGTTGAAACAAGTTTCCTGGAATGGATGATACTCCATCTAAACTGCTCATATCCTTGGGAGAGATAGCTATGACGCACCTATTTCACATCGTTTGTAAGATTTCTGACACGGACGAAATAATTCTCAGACTTCAAGAAAAATACAGTAATTCCTGTTACAATGTGAGCAGGTGTGCACAGATGTGAACGTTATATAGCTATCAGTTTAATAAGTTATGGTTATAAAATACTAACACGTATTGTTTACAGAAAAGTGGATGAACCTGCAGTATCCGACCTCGGGGAAGATCATTTTGGATTTAGGAGAAATTTAGAAACACTTGAGGATATACTTATCCTGTGACATATTTTAGAAACTACACTAAGGCAAACATACATTTATAGCTTTTACATACTTTGAGAAAACATTTGTCAGTCTTTAATGAAATAAACATTGTGACTGGAAAGGTTGGAAGGGTAGTGAAGGCTGCAGAGGACCATATAGGCAGAAGGACAAGGCGTAATAGAAATCCCTGAATAACACAGGATATACTGAACTTGATGAGAGGAGAAAATATAAAATTCAGCGAGTGAAACAGGATAAAGGTAGTACAAACGTCTGAAAAATGAGATTGACAGGAAGTGCAGACTGGCTAAGCGGGAGTGACTAGAGGACAAATGAAGAACCGTAGAAGAATGCATAACTAGGCGAAAGATAGACACCGCCTACAGGAAAATAAAAGAGATATTTGGAGACAAGAAAAGCAGCTGTATGAATATCAAGAACTCAGACGGAAAACCAGTACTAAGCAAAGAGGGGAAGGCTGAACTGTGGGAGGAGTATATAGAGGGCATATACAAAGGAAATAAACTTGAAATGGAAGACGTAGTGGAGGAAGATGTGGTAGGAGATATGATACTGCGAGAAGAATTTGACAGAGCGCTGAAGGACTTGAATCGAAACAAGGCCCCTGGAGTAGATGATATTCCGTCTGAACTGCTGATGTCGTTAGGAGAGCCAGTCATGAAAAAATTGTATCATCTGGTATGCAAGATGTATGAGACAGGGGAAATACCCTCCGACCTCAAGAAGAATATTGTAATTCCAATACCAAAGAAAGCAAGTACAGACAAATGTGAAAATTACAGAACTATCAGTTTAATAAGTCATGGGTGAAAAATACTAATTATTTACATACGAATGGAAAAAAACTTGTGGAATCCGACCTCGGGGAAGATCAGTTGGGATTTAGGAGAACACGAGAGGCAACACTCACATAACGACTTATCTTATAAGATAGGCTAAGAAAAGGGAAACCTGCGTTTTTAGCGTTGGTCGATTTGGAGAAAGCTTTTGACAATGTCGACTGGAATACACTCTTACAAATTCTAAAGGTATCAGGGGTAAAATATAGGGCGCTAAGAGTTATATTCAACCTATACAAAAACCACACAGCGTTTATTACAGTCGGAGGGCAAGAAAGGGACGCAGAGGTTGGGAAGGGAGTAAGACAGGGTTGTAGCCTTTCCCTAATGTTGTTCAATCTGTACATTGAGCAGGCAGTGAAGGAATGGAAGGATAAATTGGAAAGGGCATAAAAGTGCAAAGAGAAGAAATAAAATGATTGCGGTTTGCCGATGACGTAGTAATTCTGTCAGAGACCGCAGATCTGGAAGAGCAATTGAATGGGATGGACAGTGTCTTGAAAGAAAGATATAAGATGAACATGAACAAGAGTAAAACGAAGGTAATGGAATTTAATGTCAGAAAATCAGGTGTTGCTGAAGGAATTAGATTAGGTAATGAGACAATAAAAGTAGTAGATGAATTTTGTTATTTGGGTAGCAAGATAACTTCAGATGGCCGAAGTAAAGAAGATATAAAATGCAGAATGGCTAAGGGAAGAAAAGCGTTTCTAAAGAAGCGAAACTTGTTAGCATCCAATATTAATTTAAATGTTAGGAAGTCCTTTCTGAAAGCATTTGTCTGGAGTGTAGCATTGTATGGGAGTGAAACGTGGACGCTAAGGAGTTCAGATAAAAAGATGATAGAAGCATTTGAAATGTGGTGCTACAGACGAATGATGAAAATTAGATGGGTAGATCATGTAACTAATGAGGAGGTGCTTAACCGAATCGGGGCGAAAAGGAGTTTCTAGCATATACTGACTTAGAGAAGGGATAGATTGGTTGGACACATTCTGAGACATCAAGGAATTGTCAACTTAGCATTAAAAGGAAGCTTGTGGGGTAAAAATCGTAGAGGGAGACCGAGGGACGAATATAGTAAACAGATTCAAAAAGATGTAGGTTGCCGAACGTATTCTCAGATGAAAAGACTTGCACAGGACAGGGTAGCGTGGAGAGTTGCATCAAACCAGTCTGCGGACTGAAGACCACAACAACAACAATTAACAAGCGCAAAACAATGGTGATGGAATGTAGTTGAATTAAATCAGGTGACGCTGAGAGAAACGGAACAATAAAGGTGGTAGGTGAGTTTTCTTACTTGGGTAGTAAAACAACTTCTTGTAGCAGAAGTAAAGAAAATAATGCAGAATGAACATAGCAAGAAAAGAATTTCTGAAGAAGACTTCGTGCTGTCTGTTGTAGCGCGTTGCACCACTCCGTGACACTCGCTTGTGTAGGATGCCATGTGACTCACGTGCGACGACAAATGGTGCGTTCCTCCCCGTACCTCTCGCTCACAGACGTTGCTACGCTCTCTTCTAATCATTTCAGTGGAACTTTTGGCGTTACACTATCTTTCAAGAAGCCATGAATTCTGAGCAATGATTTAACACATCAAGTTGTACTTATCTTTTATACTCGGGGTTTATATTCTCGCTGCATTTAGTGTCCTGGTTTGTATTGTTCAAATAAAGAAAGAACTCCAGCAATTCATCTTCTTAGTCTTTAATCATCATAACACTCTTCTTACAATCTTCTCGAAAAACAAATGCCTTATTTCAGACGCACCAACATTACATACAGAGCTTACGGGACTCGACTCAGCTCAACAACAAAAACTACTCTACAACTGAAATGCCGAGTGCCCTCTGGCACCGCTATATATAGATCTTTTAACAGTTGTTACTACAAATATATTGTTTAAAATAATGACATTAAACGAATTATAAATACCAAGTATAAGATGAAATGATTTTCAATTCACCTAATATTAGATTACACAAAGCTGAGTTAACGTATAGATATAATTTAACAGTTTCTTTGCACTGAATCTCACAAATACGAATACATACATCAATTAACAATGTGAAATGGTTATTTAATTACATAGGTGGATTTCAGTGTTCCTAACATTTCCATTGCGTCTATATACAGGGAATAATTAGTACAATGTGTCAAAATTGACAATATTTTTGTTATTCACGAAATATTCCAACGTTTCATATAGTGCAGATAGCGTTCTGCATTGCTTTATATATGTATTTCAATTTGTTTAACAGATTTTCGGATTGTTAATTCTTTAAAGAACATTTACATACATAAATCAGTTATTTCAGGCCTGTCTCTTTCCTATATTCGTCAATTCAGTGTAGATATGTTTAGAATGATCTGGAAAGCAACACGTAATTTAACACATTCTTTTACTCACCAACCATCAAAGTTCCACCAAATTGCCCAGTCTGATCCCTATATACACTTAATTAATCAGTAAACTCACAGTACATTTTAAACAGTTCAATACAGATAATTGTCAGCACGCTAAAGATTAAGCAGTTTGTCCACATGTTTTTATTTGTCTCTAAGGAGCTGAATGTGATTGTTCCTGGTATCGGCTTTTTCATAATGATGAGGGAGCTGGTATCACTACAAACTGCATTCGATTATTGATTTTTGCACTATTTACAACTCAAAGTCGGTTAGATGAAAGTATCTGCCACATCACATTTATTTTTTATTTAATTATTAATGTAATATTAAATTTTTTGTTATGTATATGGGAGCAAAATTATTAATACAGAAGTATACGATCCATTAATATGGGTCTGTAAACGAGTCGTTTGCCAGACAATTACGAATATGTGGTCACCAGCTGCACTGAATTCATTGTGAAATACTGTCGTAGTTACTGTAAATGAATTCGGAATGCAAACACAACGATTAATTACCCATAATAGTTAAGAGTTCAAGCGGTGAAGTTGAGACGATTGAAATATTTAAGAAGCGAATTAGGCCTATACAACCTTTTCAACATTTACGAGATGATTCGAGAATGAATGAAAGAAATTGTATTTTATTGCAGAGACTAATGTAGTAGTTCATCAAAATGCGAGGACGACGCGTGGAACAAATCAGGCTAGATCTTGGGTAAAATTTGAATACAATTAGATGTAGACTTTACAGAAAAGTTTACATTCCGAATATGTTAATGTCAAGCGCGGCAGCAGTTTGGCACGCAATAGTTTGCGTTTCTGTTATCTCATACTCTCTCATCCGCGTCTCTTTCGGTATCAGCTGTGTACACGAATGTTGCCTCTGGGGTCCCAGGTTGACCTCTGTACATCTCGGTCACTCATTTCCTGTCGCCCTCCTGAAACACAGAGTGAGTCATTAGCAGCTGATACTTTTCCTGCCACAACTGTCAACACTTCCGAATGCCTTACTAATGACTGAACTTGCGACCTCACAGTCAGCGGGTTGCTAATCAAATAGCGCCGAAAGCAGCTGAGAACAATGTTTATGTAACTGAAGTATGAAGAATTTGATTCCTCATAATATTTTTCCTAGTCCTGGTGGTCATCTTTGCGCATGTCTGTTTTTCATCTGCGTGGTTGTGAAGAGTAAGGGATTTATTTCGCCTGTTACAGGTTATGACCTGTAGACTAGCTAGGTGGTGGGGCTGCCACCTTCTTCATCTACATACATACTCGCAATCCACCCAAATGTGCGTGGCGGCGGGTACTCACTACCATTTCTAGATACTCTCATTCATGTTCCATTCCCATATCGAACGAAGGAAAAACGACTGATTGTATGCATCTGTGCGAGCCCTAATCTCTCTTCCTTTAGGCGAAATGTAGTTTAGCGGCAGTAGAATCGTTCTGCAGTCCATTTCAAATTCCGTTTCTCTAGATTTCTTCAAAAATTCAAATGTTTGTAAAGCTAAGCGAGAAAACTGCAGTGGTCATCAATGCCTAGACTTAGAAAGTACTTTACCTACAATGAAACCCCTATTTTACGTTTTTGTGCGTATTTTTATTGTATACATCTCTGGCCAAACAGAAGGCTGACCTCATCTTCTTTATCCTTTCTGTAATTCCTTCATTGCTCCTGTTTCTTTCTGTTATATATTCTCCCAGGTATTTAAATGTGTCCACCTTTTCCACTGTACCTTCAAGTGTTTTCCAGTGGTATTTAGTGTCTTCGTCTTACTATAGGTGATCCTTAGTCGTATCCTTCTGGCTGTCTTGCTTAGATTGCCTAACTGTGTCTTTACGTCTTCTTCTGTACTTACGTACGTACTTACGTACGTCACTTACTATCGCTATATCGTCTGCAAAGGCTAGGCAGGCTACTTGGGCCCTTTTGTCTTGTCCCCCCCCCACACACACACACATGTGTTTTAGAATTCCCATTTTCTCGTTTATTCTTCTCCACTGTCTGATGACTTCATCCATTACTATGCTGATCAGAATTAGCGACAGTCCATCTCCCTGTTGGCACCAATATTTATCTCGAAGTCCTTTGATAACACTCTTCTGAATCGCATCATTTCCTTTGTGTCTGAAAGAATTTCATTTAGGAGCCGTTTCCGCCTAGTCCTCTATTTTCAGGATCCTTTCAAGAGTCTGTCTCTCAATGGAGTCCTACGTCTTCATGAAGTCCTCTAAGGTTACTACTGTCTTTTTTCTTTAAGTCCCTATGTTCTATTAGTTGTTACAGGATAAATATCAGTTCACTGAATCTTCTTACCTTTCTAAATCCCGCTTGATAATTACCAAGTACCGGGAAGAGGGGGGGGGGTAAAAGAATATTTTGTATACAGATACTTTTGACTGATTTACGGCAAATATTTTTTGTAAAATACTTTATCAGAGAAGCAAGGTATTTAATTATGTTACAATGATTCGTAATTTAAACCGATTTTTCTAGAAACCGATCAAAACAGCAACTAAAAATTATACGGAAAATCGTGTTTGTATTGGCGACCATTTGTCGCCTCTCTTCCAGTGGCAGCCGGGGCTTGCTAGAACCCATGTCTCTCCCCCCCCCCCCCCCCCCCCCCCCCTCTCGGTACGACTCTGTATATTTTGTGAAACAGGGGCACCGACTTTTGAATATCAATGTGGGTGCTCGTAGTTTCATTTTTCATTACCTTTTCGGTCACAAGGTTCAAAGAATGGGCCAAGAAGTGCTCAATTTCTCTGAATTTTGCTTGCAACCTAGAAAACGTACCAGTAAATATTTGTCGCTCTGTATGATTTGCATGATTTGATAGCTGGTGAAAAACGAGAGAGAACAGCCACTGATATTATTAACAGTACTTCAACTGTGGTAGATTCAATATTATAGAAAACGAAATAAGAAACAAACAAAAAAAATCATTAATTTGAAAATTAGCATCACTGGTACTTTCAGGAAATTTTAATAAGTTTAAAACGAATCAGACGATTGATGTTAGTATTACGTTACTCATTTGCCTCTTTGATAGACGAAACTCTTTCATAAACACTTTAATTTGGTCCTTCATCTCTATTATTAGATGTTCTTTGCCCTGCAGTGATTAATTTCTTAAAGTGCATAGTTACGTGAGTATGAAACGTAGGATTTACTATCCAATTTTAATCTATTCGACAGTGAACTTTCCCCCTTTCATTTAGAGAAACATATTTCCTCATAACTGACAAACAAAAACAACTAAGTCAACGAACTGTACTGTGCTAAGGTATATAGCCATGCTCCACTTGTATAACTTTCAGGAAGCCTTTGAAATGGCGGTTATGTATATGGCGACAAAGCACAGATCCCACACACGTGACGTCTTTTATTACGGCGCCTGGTTGCACTCGTGGAACAATGAATAGTCGAAACGTCTTTCCTGGATTCACTTTTCAGTTCATTTCTGTATATGTGTCATTATTAAGCTCGGCTACTAGCCCTGCAGGTGCTTCGCACTCTACCTGCCCGCGATGTTTAACGTGAAGTCGTGTGTAACGCTACTGTACTAGTATGCTGTACTTGTTAGCAGAATTAAATACTTTGACGTGAAAGACAGTGCGGATGTCAATTCATCTTAATGAACAGAATTAATGGAGCTACTACAATTATGGCTGTCACTGAACTCATTGTTGCTTTGGTTACGACGTCATGCGGCCAGGGGTCAGTTGTCTCGCCCCTCCCCCCTCCCCATCCGAATGGACTCCAAGCCTCTGCAGTGAGTGCTCCTTGCCGGCCGCGGTGGCCGAGGAGACTAAGGCGCTCCAGTCACGGTCTGCACGGCCACTACGGTCGGGGGTTCGACTCCCCCCTCGGGCATGGATATTTGTGCCGTCCTAGTTCATAAGTAGTTTGTAAGTTTAGGGACTGATGACCCCATAGTTGAGTCCCATAGACTACACAAACATTTGAACATTTTATTTTTTGAGTGCTCCTTGGGGCACTGTTGGAGCGGCTAGGTCGTGATTGCTACACTGCGTCAAAAATACATAATTGACAGCTATGACTTTTCCCCATTTTTGTGCTACTTTATTTTCCTCCCTTATATTGCGTGGGTGCTGAGCACCCCCAAAAATTTCGTGGGGGGTGCACCAGCACCGGAGCACCCACGGAGTCGGCGCCCCTGTTGTGAAAGAAGTGAACGATTGATAGTACACGTTCTGAGGCATCAAAATATCGTCAATTTAGTATGGACGGAAGTTTGGAGGTAAAAATCGCAGAGGGAGACCAAGAGACAAATATAGTCAATTCAAAAGAACGTGGGTTGCCGCTCCTTACTCAAAGAGACTTGCACGTGACAGGGTGACGTGGAGAGCTGCATTACATCTACCTATATACTCCGCAATCCACCGAGATGCGTGGCGGAGGTACACTGTACCACTACCAGGCATTTCCTTTCCTATTCCACTCCCAAATAGAACGACGGGAAAAAGCCATAATTTCTCTTAACTTGTCTTTGCGCGAAATGTAAGTAGGCGGCAGCAAGATCGTTCAGTCAACTTCAAATTTCGGCCCTGTAAATTTCCTCATTACAATTTCTTGAAAAGAATGTCGTCTTTCTTCCAGCGATTTCCATTTAAGTTCCCGGAGTATTTCTGTAACATTTGCGCATTGGCCGAACCTATCAGTTACGAACCTAGCTGCTCGCCTCTGAACTGCTTCCATGTCTTCTTTTAAACTGATCTGCTGCGGGTTCCAAACACTTGAGCAATACTCAGACGTGGCCGTACAAGCGTTTCATACGCGGCCTCCTTTACAAATGAAGTACATCTTCCCAAAATTCTCCCAATAAATTGAAGTCGGCTGTCCGTCTTACTCACAACTGTTCTTACATGTTCGTTCCATTTATATCGTTCTGCATTGTTACGCCTAGACATTAGAACGACACGACTGTGTCAAGAAGCTAACTACTAATGTTGTATTCGAACGTTATGGGATTGTTTTTCATACTCACGAGCATCACCTTACATTTAGAGCTAGCTGTCATTCTTCACACCAACTAGAAATTTTGTCTAAGTCATCATGTATGTTACTACTGTCAATTAATGATGACACGCAACCATTCACCACAGCAGCATCAGCAAACACCCGCAAATTACTACTTACTCTGTCCATCAGATCATTTATATAGATAGAAAATAATAGCGGTCCTATCACACTCCCCCCTCGGGCACGCCTGACGATACGCTCTTTTCTGAAGAACACTCACCGTCGAGAACAACGTACTGCGTTCCATTACTTAGGAAGTCTACCAGCCAGTCACAAATCTGCGATCCTATTCCATATGCTCATATCTTCGTTAGCAGTCTGCAGTGCGGCAACGTGTGAAATGCCTTTTTGAAATCGAGGAAAACAATTTGAATGTTGCCCTTCATCCATGGCTCACGAGATGTCATGTGAGAAAAGGGCAAGCCTAACGATGCACTCATTTCTGATGAACACTCCCCGTCGAGTACAACACACAGCGTTCTATTATTTAGGAAGTCTTCCAGCTGTGAACCTATATCATAGGCTCGTATCTGCGTTAGCAGTCTGCAGTGTTGCACCGCGTTGAATGTCTTCTTGAAATTGAGAAAAATACAATCTGCCTGTTGCACACGAACGATGTTTTCGAAATCCGTGCTGATTCATAGACAGAAGCTAATCCGTCTCAAGGAAATTTACCATATTGAGCTGAGAACATGCTCTAAAGTTCTACAGGAAACTGATGTCAACGATATTGGCCTGTAATTATGTGGGTCAGTTCTTTTACCTTTCTTATAAACGGGAGTAGTTTGCGCTTTTTTCCATTCACTAGGACCTTTGCGCCGGATTTAAGATTCGCCATAAATGCAAGCTATGTAAAGGTCCAATGCCGCAAGAACACTCTTTATAAAACCGAACTGGTATTCTTTCCGGACCATGAGACTTTTTGGTATTCAGCTCTTTCAGCTGCTTCTCTACACTGAAAATACCTATTACTATGTCCTTCATTTGGGAATTAGTGCGTTGATTAAATGATTTCTTAAAGGTTAAATTTAGAACTTCAGCTTTCCGTTTGCTTTCTTCTATTAAACCAGTCTTCGGAGTGAATATCACAACTAGCTATATCCGCTCAAGTGGATCGGTCTCGTATGACATGATTGGGAAAGGAAATGCAAGGCGCACTGGGGCGCCATGCTGCGGTGCGCGCGGCCCTTCGCCATCGGGGGTTTTTGTAGTGTAAGAGTTCTAGCAAACATAGGAGCACACATAAAGTTCATGAACAAAGCCAGTACCATCAACCAAATCAGTACCCTGCCCTGCGTTTCCCTACATTCTTGAAAGCAAAGCTAGAACAAAGATGTTTTCTCACAAGATCATTTACGGTTTCCATATACACAATGATTCATACAATTTCCGTTCTCTGGGGCCCGCAGTGTAGAGTATGTCTTTGAGCGACATGTTCAATACCACAATAATTATAAATTATTTTTACACTGCTTTAGAACTTTAACATCTCACTATAAGCTTATTTCGGCCTTAGGCCATCATCAGGTGTTATTACTTATAATATTGTTGTCGTTTATTTGCTAGTCAATTGATTTTAAAAGCGGATGTAATGCTTATCTATTGTTGCTTATCCGTATATGTGCAGCAGCACTGGTTGTATTATTGGATTTTATATCAGTTTTATATAGTGGCAGCCTAGCATAGACTGTAGTGGCAGCCACTGATGATGGCCTAAGGCCGAAATAAGCTTATAGTGAGATAATAAAGTTCTAAAGCAGTGTAAAAATAATTTATAATTATTGAGGTATTTAACAATGATACATGGTTTGGTGGCTCTGGAACTTGCGATTTCTGATTACCTTTGAGAGAAGGAATCGTTTCTAGGTTATGTCCGTCTGCACCCCCCCCCCCTCTCTCTGTCCGCCTCTCCCTCCATCTACCTCCTCCACGACCCCTTACTACTCCTCTTCCGTCTCTGATGATCTATTCCTTCCTTTTCCTCTGTCTTACATCTCTTTCTCTCTATATCCATTTTTCTTTTCCTCGTCATAGCCATTCAAAATTAGGAAATTAAAAATTAGGAGCAAACTCCAGATATGGTAACGGTGACAGAAAAGTAGTCGAAATAATAACGCCAATCAACAACGTAATTAACAACTTCGTTTGTGCGAGGTTTTGATTTTCACAGCTAACATCATCTATCCATAAAGGCAGTTGTGGCACTGTAGCTGCCCAGTACACGTGTCTTACTGCAAATGAACCATTTAAGCTTGAAGATACCTAGAATGTGATTTCACAATACGCTGTTATTTTCGTGTGTCATTTCTACCATGGTATCTGACCGTTCCACAGATCAGAAGATGGTAGTACTTCAGATTTCGAACAAGTACTGTTATTGAAGATTGTAACTCGTGATAGAGAAGTTAACGTAGGAGTTATAAACTTCCTAATACTGTGGTGTCTCTAAAAAATCCAGACCGTAATTTTTTCTATAATAAAGGATGTTATATATTCCTCAAAGTTAAGGAAAAATCTGACTTTTCCTGGATTAAGTAGTAGATTCATTACATATAAAGAGAAGTTTTGAAATATAGTTTTGCAGAAAATAGTGAGATAGCCACTAATACCATTAGGAATCCCGTTTCTGTAATGTGGCTTTTTATACACAGATGTGTTGTTGCTTTAATTGCTTTCCTTCATTCTTGTTAAATGTTTGTTAAGATTAACTACAGGGTCAACAGTCCCTAAACTTACAAACTACTTATGAACTAACTTAACACAAACATCTATGCCCGAGGGAGGATTCGAACCCCGATGGGGAACGGCTCATTCTTGAAAGTATTGTTGGAACATTAGATTGTTGATGATCCTTTATAAGCCGATAGTTATTTGTCGCATACGAGTGGTGACCTACTACTGAGAGAGTTGCGTTTTGTTGAAAATGGCTCCAGTGGCGTAGCGTGGGGAGTGCCGGGAGGGGGGGCATGGGCACGGGCGCAGGGTTGCCAGATTGGGCAATATGTCGCCATTTGGGCTAGCCAAGTTTGAATTTTGCGACATTTAAAGAAACTAATGCGACTATCGCAATTTGGGCGATGTAATTTTTTAATGCTTTACGCCACCTTCCAACTGCTACGCTTATGTTGCGACGAAACTAGGTTATCTAAGGACGAACACAACAACCGTGCCCAAAAGGGCATTCGAACCCCCGGCAGGAGCGGCTCCGCGCACCGTGGCATGACTCATTAGTACGCTCGGCCACCCCGGCCGGCGTAAATATTTTGTCTTCTGTGCTTTGCATCTAAATCAGTTCAGACACAACACATATTACTTTTTCTCGTTTATTAATACTGTATAGTGTACTCCACCAGCTACTTAACATTAATTAATGAAAGAATTGTTGCAAGTCTCTTATCTGTGGAAACCAGTGGCGTAACTAGGACTTGGCTTTGGGGGGGGGGGGGGGATAGATCTGCTCGACGAGCAAAATTTTAGTCAGTTTCCAGACAGACTACCATCTACCACTCCCGCTGAAGAAACTAATTCACTCCCATCCAATGAAAGATTGTGGTAAAACACCCCAAGTTTTCAATCTTTACCTTTACCAGAATGCTGTTATACGATTTCTTTCTTTCTTTCTTTTTTTTTTTTTTCTTTTTTTTTTTTTTTTTTTCTTCGGGTTTTGGGGGGGTTCTACCCTTTTATGCCCCCCCCCCCCCCATAGTTACGCCACTGGTGGAAACCATTCATACCGGTGGTCAGAATATTAAGGCTTTAAGGGATTGCCACATAGCACAATAGCTTAAGTCGATAATGTAAACTGAAGGCGATTACCTTTAATTTTACATAGAAAAGGAAACAGTTTGGGAACAATAAAAAATCCATTTTATAAATAATATTTGCATCCCCCGATTTCAGACGGTACTAGATGAATTTAAATGTTAGCTAGCCGAAACGTAAGTTAAACAGCTGGCAACATTTGCTTTTACATGCAGTTTTTAATTTTAAATGAAATCTATTGCAGCGTATTTCACTATTTGTTATAGCGAGTTTCAGTATTAGTCAACATGCGAGTAATGTAATTCAACTTTAAGAAAGAGCGCCGATCGTAAACATTTACCGACGAAATCTCGCAACATCTCGTCGATTGGACAGTCCATTGTTTAGGGTTACCATACGTCCTCTTTTTCCCAGTCACGTCCTCTTTTTAACGCAAGAAAATGTGTCCGGCCGGAATTAATAAAAATCTACAAAATGTCCTCTTATTTTGGGTTGATCTTGGAGAAGGAATCAAATTTCGTAGCTGAATGAATTTCTATGTTAAAATCTACCTTAGTAACTCTCGAGGAAAGAAAGAAACATAATTATACCTCCTTAACAATAAAGGCAAAGCTGACACTTAAAAGGAAAGAAGGCTACTCAAAGGAGTGTGACAGCTTTGTATTGTTCTGCTGTTGAATATCTACAGAAGTGGATGGCCAAACTATCAACAGTTCAGATCATTCATGTGGATGCAGCTCTCAGGAATTCCCATCTGGAGGGATGTTGATAACTGTATCATGTATCTCAATGATCACACTAACGTAAGCTTTAATGATACAATGTACTTTGATCAGTTTTGTAACTTATATATATATATATATATATTAAGTTATCAAAGGAAACAGAACATACCAGCAGCTGAAGTGTGGTGTGCATATAGGTACAATCAGTCACCTAGTGTTGTTAGGTATTCTGAACTGCTGAAAATTGTAAAATTCTTGTTTTTTTTTACCTTGTCATAATGCCAATACAGAACGTTTTCTTTTGTGAATACACACTGGACAAAAGACAAGAATAGATTTAAAATAGAAAACATAAAAGGTATTGTATGTGAACAGTATAATTTCAAACATTTGAACTGCCTGAGCTTTTATCAGTACTAGTTGAAAAACGAAAAGCTGTTGAGGGAGAGTTCAGAAAATGAGCATTGTCGCAAAATGCAGCAGTTTTTCGCGCATCTCATTGTTTATGACGTCATATCTCGAGAACTATATGTGGTATGTGATTCTTTCACTTACGGCGACCGTCCTCATGGATTGAAGCTTACGTGTACAAAATTTCATAAAGTATGCAACAAACCTGTAGATTTGTATGCAACACGTAGAAACATACGGACACTCTGCTTTATATATTAGATCTGCCAGAAGTTCAGAGGATTTTGGCAGCGCAAACATGCAGACGGTACAGGGAGTGACACATGTTTGCAACCTTCTTTTATTTATTTATTTATTTCCTCGTTTCAGCCTGCTATGGACCACGAATATTTTTATCTCTTCTCTGCTTGTGTTTTCCTCTTTTGTCATTAGATTTTCATTTTGGCTGACTGTGCTTCTTCCTACTCTTCTGACCATTTATAGGCAGTAAATGGAATAATACTATTAGTAATTTTGATCTTTTATCTGAAAACTTATCGATCCTGAATGTAAACAAATGAAATTTCAGTTTCCTGTAAATCCTTTTTAACTTGGCTTCCAATTTGGAATACGATTTTATTTTTGAAATTGTTGAGTGTGTGCGATGAGTAAGCAAGCCTTTGGGCGTTCATTCTCTCCATATTACCAAACACATTATTCTCCGCTTCCTCATTCTGGTAACAATGTCTTCTGTATGTTAATATAATTCATAATTGTGGCTTCTGTGGAATTCTCTATTTTCTTTGATATTGCCAAGGATTTTCCTAGAAATTTTCCGATTTCAAGTTTTTACAGTGGACCTTCCTTCGCCAAGTTCAAACATCCTGATGCATACAAAGCTGACGGTCTAATTACGGTGTTATGTGCCACCGGCCGCGGTGGCCGAGGTGACTGAGGCGCTCCAGTCACGGTCAGCACGGCCACTACGGTCGGGGGTTCGAATCCCCCCTCGGGCATGGATATTTGTGCCGTCCTAGTTCGTAAGTAGTTCGTAAGTAGTTCATAAGTAGTTTGTAAGTTTAGGGACTGATGACCCCGTAGTTAAGTCCCATAAGCTTAACAAACATTTGAACATTTTGTTATGTGCTCCGGCGGGAGCATCTTACAGCTGGTTCCCGTCTTTTTCCTATTACATCAGAGTGTACTGCTTATATCACATGAAATCAATGATGAGTAAAATTTGGATAGTATTTTATATACCTTGATACATTTGCACAAACGTCAGACCAAATTGACTATATAGTAGTTTACTTTCTAAATAGAGCTTCACATTCAGATTATTGCTATACACGCTTAACTATTTCAAAGAACATTGTTAAACACTATAAATATCGTTCCATAAAAAGCATGTAAATATTTTCGAGTCCAGCTGAGAATTTGGTTTTATATGATGTTGCTATTTCAAGATAATTCAAGTCGTTCACGTTGATCTAACCATTACGTGACGAATTTTGTACGTCCAGTGACCTGAAAGACGTGAATGTTGATGAAATATCAAGGGATTAATAACACTACATATTTGTCATGAATATGTGCGGTAACTTGGAATCTACAGATCTCGGTAAATGATAGTATTATCCAGAATCTTAATATTAGAACGCACTGTAAAAATTGCGACGATTTGCCATGAATAGAAGTGTAGATTTGCCAATGGACGCAGTTGGATCTTTTGATACAAAAATTATGATTTTTCTAGCGTATCGCGATAACCAATACACATTTCCAAGGAAAGGATTTTCCAGATAAACATCTAAACAACATACACATAACATTTTAGTCATTTCCTATTCCTCAAGATACGTTTCCTCACAATTAGAAATAGCGTTTTCGAACCTATTACTGTCGCGTGCTATCATTCACGGACCGATATCTCTAAACTTTAAATAAAATTTCGATGTTATCTACATTTCATACGCAGCTATGTGTAACATAAAATCAACCATACGAGAAGTGTACGCAATGTGTTTTTACCTCTGCAATCTCTTTATATATTGCAGTAGTTCACTAAAATGGGTGCTGCATATTAACTGTTAAGTAAACGGAAACAAAAATCACCCCTTCATCGACCGAAGATTTCAATCTTTAAGATGTATAAAAATAAAAATTTTTCGCCGAATACTTTTCTTCAAATCGCATGACAAGTTTAATAGCTGTCCGAAGGGCATCTTTTAGCACAATACGCACTTTTTCTAGCAAAATATCGCGGTTTTTCATTCAGTGTCTTGCTAATTGACTAAGATTTACGAAAACTGAAAAAAGCCCTTTATAGATAAATGACTACATGATGTATTGTAAATATTTGAACAATTTTCTATAGTTAGTTATTTAGGTACTTGCGACTCACGATGCTAAAAATCGGATTTTGTGATTTTGTGCAAAACTATGATAAGTTTCAACCTCTGGATCTCGGTAATGGATAACGATATTGAAAATATTTAAAAACGGCATCGATAATATCATCATAAGAACATATGGTAAAAATTTCGAGGATTGCAATGAATAGAAAGTATCGAAGTGACCATCCCCACAAATCGTTTTTTTGGTACCCAAGAATCATGGTTTTTTTTTTTAGATTTTCTCAGAAACCGCCCAGGAATGAATGGTGCTTTTGTAAGCCGTTTAAATCCCACCACAGAATACACGTCATGTACAAAAGCCAAATGATTTGCTCAATTTGGATGAGCTCCAGGAAGTGTGTGACTTTGGAAATTTTGACGATGTACTGTATGATAGCTATAGTATACCCATTGTTCTAATATGCACAGAAATGATCACTAAGCCAAGATCTATCCAGAACACTTTACCCCTTCACTCTGAGATGAATAGACCTTTTATATGGGCCCCTAATGAATCGCAAGTTCGCACGCGCCGTTTACGAACATATTAATACCGCGCACGGCGATAAAAACACTACACGTGAAAAGCCCAGACGCGCTCTGATGGCCACCAACAGTTCTATTTTCATACTCGTCAACTGCAAGAATGTGTGCGAAGTATACTGACATGTCTTTTTTGAGTTTCTCTTTTTTATGTGTCACTGTATTTCAAAACGAAGTTCGAAAATTTGCAGGTTGTGTGCGTGTTTACCCTGATTGGCCAAAAATTTTGAATGAGAAGCTTGAATATTGTTACCAGCGCGTATTTCAACCAGTGATCTCAATTATTAACACTATATACACAAATGCAGTGGTTTAGTTCTGTGAAAATCGCGACTGTCTATTATAGTTATGTTGGCGTAGTAGGTCGCGTTGCTCTTTTGAACTTTGTGTCCTCTGAAAATAAGTTATGAACGATTGGTTACTTTAATAAATGCATAATTATGATGTTTGTGTCGCTTATGGTTGTAGGAAAGTCAAAGGAAATTAAGTAACGTCCAGAGCCATATATTTTTATTCAGAACTAGTTTTTCTATCACATTTCATTTAATGAATAAATTGCACTGCTGTAGACATTATTTGTAGTATTCAATTTTATATCTGCTTCTTATCTTTACTTATTTCCGTTTGAGCTCACGGATTGGATATACACGCTGTGTGGAAAATCATGCTCATATCACATGCTTCGAATCTGCCGTTATTACACTTTACCTACTTGTCTTACTTATTCATTAAAACAAAGTGGGAGAACCACTAGTTCTGAATCAAAATATAACTTAAGTAGACTCGAAGGGCATGAAAGGGAAGCATCAGTTGGGAAGGGAGTAAGACAGGGTTGCAGCCTTTCTCCAATGTTGTTCAATTTGTATATTGAGCAAGCTATAAAGGAAAGCAAGGAGAAATTTGGTGAAGGAATTAAAGTTCAGGGTGAAGAATTAAAAACATTGCGTTTTGCCGACGACATAGTAATTCTGTCAGATACAGCAAAGGACCTGGAAGAGCAATTGAACGGAATGGACAGTGTGCTGAGAGGTGCATATAAGATGAACATTAACAAGAGCAAAACTAGGGTAATGGAGTGCAGTGTAAGAAAATCAGGTGATGCTCAAGGAATTAGATTGGGAAACGAAGCAATAAAAGAGGTAGATGAGTTTTGTTACTTGGGCAGTAAAATAACAAATGATGGTCGCAGTACAGAGGATATAAAATGCAGAATGGCAATGGGTAGAAAAGCGTTCTTGAAAAAGAGAAATTTGTTAACCTCGAATATTGATTTAAGCCTAAGGAAGTCCTTTCTGAGGGCATTTGTATGGAGTGTTGCCTTGTATGGGAGTGAGACATGGACGATAAACAGTGCGGACAGGAAGAGGATTGAGGCTTTTGAAATATGGTGCTACAGAAGAATGCTGAAGATTAGGTGGGTGGATCGCGTAACTAATGAGGAGGTACTGAACAGAATTGGGGAGAAAAGGAATTTCTGGCATACCTTGACTAAAAGAAGGGATAGATTGGTAGGACACATTCTTAGACATCAAGGAATTGTGAATTTAGCGTTGGAGGGAAGTGTATGGGGAAAAAATCGCAGGGGAAGACCAAGAGATGGATACAGTAAGCAGATTCAGACAGATGTAGGTTGTCGTTCTTATGTGGAGATGAAGAGGCTTGCTCAGGATAGGGTATTGTGGAGAGCTGCATCAAACCAGTCTTTGGACTGAAGACCACAACAACAACATACGTTTTACATAACTCATATCTTTTTCTGGTGTTTCGTTGCAGGAGTACAGTCTAGAATATTCAGTTAACAGTATTGAGACTTTCAGAACAGATATTGCCCGTTGTATATGAGTTAGTTTCTACGAAAGCAACTAGTAAAAACGATTAGAAATGTCAGAATGTTAAATTCTTTGCAAGCACATAATACTGACAACTGGATAGTGTATGACAGTTACACGTTCACCAATATGTTGTCGAGCGTCACGATTTCGTAATACATAGTACTACAGATTATCTTTGAGCTCACTGATTTCAACCCTTCTCTTCGCAACTGAGAGTTCACTACTACGTAGCGCGGTACAGTCACGGGAAATACAACGACGCGTTGCCTGGGTCGATCAGAGCCGGTCGACGCCGGAAGCCTCGTGATACACTTGGGGTCTGACGCAACATTACGTAAGCGGAAACTGCGCTACGTCTCCCATGTGTGATTTCAGAAGCTTTGCCATATCGAAGGTTAAGTACACACTCGAACGTGTCATTTGAACGGGACTTTCCGCAGAACTCGGCTTCAGTCACTTCAAACAATCTTAATGAAAAACATGTTTCTTATATACAGATATTATAAACGCAGCGATTTCCCGATCGTTCAGTATCGTATTATCCGTGTATAGTTCGGCAATTTTTGAAAAACAAAATCTGAGATCGAAAATTCTGTAATAATTATACCGAATATTAAGTCCCTTAAGCTTAACAAAAATTTGAACATTTGTAACCGTAGTTAATAGCCAACCTGTACCATCACAGCGTTTGTATCTGAGAACTTCGACAAGGAAAACAAGGTGCACTACACTTGTTGCTCGAATAAAAAGAGTAGGAATTCCTCTGACAAGACCGCTGTTAATACGTAAAAGGTAAAGCAGTCATTAATCCGAAGATCTTTGCAATACCGCAGTGCTTTACTGAGCATGGTCTTGTTGGGGATGGAGTGCCGTTTTCTTCCTTCAACCTTTGAATTGTAACACCTTACGTTTAACGTGAGTTCCGAACCAGACGGCAGCTTGGCCTCTTTCGCTACAGCAACGTTGCCAGAGGTCAACGAAGTAATAAGTAACAGATTAATATCCTAGGATTGACAAGGTATCGAATCTGCGACCTTTGGATTTGTGATCTGGCACTTTACCACTGAAGTACTGTACACAAAGGAAGCAGGCATTCTGAAATTTGAATGAAATCAGGTTGGTTGATTCGATTTAAACACTGTGGCCTGGTTCGGGAAATTACTATTCAGCACGTGATACTTAGTAGAAACGAAGATGCGGCGATGCGTTTTCTGATGTATTCTTCGGTTCGTCGCGGTGTAGTGGCCAAACGCATTGAGACGCCAAGCTCAGATGCGCGAGGCCGCTCCCCGTCGGGGGTTCGAATCCTCCCTCTGGCATGAATGTCTTTGCTGTCTTTAGTATAAGGTAGTTCATAAGTAGTCTGTAAGCTTAGGTACTGATGACCCCGCAGTTAAGTACCATAAGCTTAACAAACATTAGAACATTAATCTTCGGTTCCATATTAGCAGGAAATTAGAATTTTTTGTGGAGAATGGACCACTCCCTTTTAAAGGAAACACTTTGAAATTTTTAAATATCAATTATATTTCAAGAAATTGTTCAGTTTTAAATCGGCGGTAAATTGCCCGATGTCATCTTCCCTGCTCCTTCCCTGAGAACATTATAGCCGTCCGCGGTGGCCGAGCGTTCTGCGGCGCGTGAGTCCAGTCTGCACGGCCACTACGGTCGGGGTTCGAATCCCCCTTCGGGCATGGATATTTGTGCCGTCCTTAGTATTCGCTAGTTCATAAGTAGTTTGTAAGTTTAGGGACTGATGACCCCGTAGTTAAGTCCCATATGCTCTACAAACATTTGAACATTTTGAGAACATTATAACACTGATCCGCGAGACTTACCGACTACAGCCCCCCCCCCTCCATTCCCACCCCCACCCCTACTGGGGTAAATTGCATTATATTCCAGAAAACAGAAATTGTTCGAATTTAAAGGCGGGAAATAAAAAATCGGCGGGAAGTCGCAGGTCGGGCGTTTTGGGTGTAGTAAAAGTGTGCAAGACGAAGCCATGCTGACGGCAGAATGCATATTATAACCATATCGTCATACATATTTTTCGGTTTGCATTTTGTTTGTGTGAGAGCGATCATTGGCTCCCGCAGCGACCCATCAAGTGATTACTGTGGCGCTCGTATGTACGATGGGGTATCAAAATGCTTTTCATTATAATAGAGAAGTTATATATACATACAGGGTGAATCACCTAGCACGTGCACCGCAAATATTGCGGAAACGGAAAGCGCGACTGATGTGCGGTTTTCACAGGATGGATTGTTAGTCAGGGGCTCGTATTTTTAGCCAACAAACAGATTGTAATATTACTTAGAAAGTGTTTTTTTTTTATGCAAACATACAGTTTTTAAATGGAACAATGGTTATTTCTGCCATGCACTGGAATTTTTGACACGAGCTGTGTATAAAGAAGTTTGAATTCCATTTTATCACGTTTAGTTTGGCAGCTAAAACAGTTCAAAGTTTTGGGGTCGGAGGCTGCGATAGCGTAGCTGACTGGCCGAGTAGAGTGTCTATCCCTGGGGACGGCTCACTGTCTCGTGAGCACCAGCCATTAAGCTACGCTGTCGTAGCCTCCGCCCCCGAAACTTTGAATGGTTGTAGCTGCCAAAATAAACGTGGTAAAAACGTCATTCAAAATTCCTTGTACACGGCTGGTGTCAAAAATTCCAGTGCATGATAGAAACAATCATTGTTCGATTTGAAAAATTGTATGTTTGCGTAAAAAATACACTTTCTAGGTATTTTTAGAATCTATTTATTGGCTAACAATACGAGTCCTTGATTACCAATCCTTCTGTGAAAATCGCACATCAATCGCACTTTTCGTTTCCGCAATTTTTGTGGTGCAAGTGTTATATATAATCAAATCTTTGTCCGCGTTAGCGACTGCCATAAGAGTCCAGATTATTTCTATAATAAAGTTTTCATATATCTAAAAATGACAGGATAGTGGTGATAACAGAGGATCACGAACAGTACAGCAGTATACCGTTAGAAAGGAAACCAAACAGTGGAAGAACGTGTCATGGGATAACAGATGTGCACAAATAAACTCAATGATAGGAGGATCTAGGTTCAAATAAACATGGAAGACGATAAGTGAGTTAAGGAAGAATTCCAGTGAAACAAAGAAAAAGAAATCCAATAAAAATTGAACCACGAAAAGATTACTGTAGTGATTTACTAATGAAAAATGGAGTAAAATATTTAGCTAATAAATTAAGAAGTGAAGAATTATATGAGGTGACACAAGAGAAGGAGGTGGAGGAAGAGCTATAGAAAATGAAAAATGCATTAGGACCAGGTGATCTGCCTATCGAGTTACTAAAATTTGCTACGAAGAGAACTTACGTTTGTGTAATTTTTAATAATTGTTTAATAGGAGAAGAATTATGAAAGGACTGGAAAGTTTCCTATAATTTTTCGAGCTAGAAGAAAGGAGAAAATTCAAATGTTTGTAAAACAAAGGCACCTAACTGTTGTGGTTATCAGTCCATACGCTTACGAACTACTGAAACTAACATATGCTATCACCAACACACACACCCATGCCCGAGGGAGGACTCGAACCTCCAACGGCAAGCAACCGTGCGCTCCGCAGAAAGACGACCTAGAGAGCTCGGCCACGCGGCGAAGCAGTGAGATAAGTTTGCAGTAACTACAGTGGTATAAGCATAACATCCACTATGAGGAGATTGTTTGGAAAACTTTTGAAAAATTAGAATAGATGAGATAAATGAAATGAAAGAGCAAACTTGATTTAGAGCAGAAAGATTTGCACAGACATTATATTCACTTCGCAAATAATAGGAGAAGAATTATGAAAGGACTGGAAAGTTTCCTATAAGAGAACTACATATAATTAGATCACCCAAGGGTTTTTGACTCGGTCCCACTCCAAAAACGATGTCCCGTTTTACAGATATCTGGAATACGTAAATGGTACATAAATGCAATACAAATCATATACAGAGATAATAAGGCAATAGTGCACATCGGAAATTGAACCTCTCAATTGGGTGAAGCATGGATGCTATTTTTCACCTACGTTATCTAAAATGTACTTGAGTGCGGGTCTGGACCAATGGATTAGAAAATGTAGATCGATGGGAATACACTTTGAAAACAAAAATCTCCATACTATATTCTCTTTGCACATGATCAGATAATAATTTCAGAAGAACAGCGGGAAACGACTTATATGGCTGAAAATTGTATTCTAAAATATGGTAAGTGGGGTTTGGAATTAAATGTTGTAAAAACGAAGTATATGGGAGTGGGGCGGGGGGGGGGGGGTAAATATTTACATGTCTACATCTAATGGGATACTCTGCAAATCACATTTAAGTGGCTGGCAGAGGATTCATCGAACCACTCTTACACTATTTATCTCCCATTCTATTCTCGAATAGCCTGAGGGAAGAAAGAACACCTGAATCTCTCCGTTCGAGCTCTGATTTCTCATATTTTATTCTGATGATCATTTCTACCTATGTAAGTGGGAGTCAACAATATATTTTCGCATTCGGAGGAGATATAGAACTGTAGAGCGGGAAAATTTAAAAAAAAAAAATGTGAGTGACTATGAATATTTTGAATTTGTATTTGGCGAAGATGGAAGGAATGAGAAGGACATTGCCTCGCGGGAACGGCTGAGCCGTCTAAGGCGCCATGCTTCCGGTTGTGCGGTTCCCTGTCTCAGTATAATCAGAAATGGACCCACTATCACCTGTTTCAGTTTTACTCAAAAGATTTGAGACAATGTTGTCGAATTTACAGTACAGCACAGAGAAACCCTGTGCACACATGAGGAAAAATGGAATAAAGGAATGAGGTCTTCTTCTTAGCGTGTCGATGACAACCAGTCAAGTGAATTGCAATTGTTCAGCGAGGTGCACTGCTGCTAGGCTTCCTGATACCAGATCTTCTTGCGTTATGAAGGCTGAGAAGATGGAGTAAACGGGGCAGTAGAGAAGATGGTTCATCGTCTGCTCAGCCCACAGACATATATTACTAGACTGGCAATGCCGTATACTGTATCATTGATGTCAGTGAAGCCTTGCCGCCATATTTCTATACTATAAACGTGAGAGCAGTCGCGTGTGTTATTAAAAGAGAAAGTCGTAAAATACGGATGAACAGACGTAACTACGCTGTCTTTGGAGTATTGACATATGGGAAATTGCTTGTTGTATATGGCTGTAATTTTTTCAGCTGGTGTAAAATTGACACATACAGTAATGAGTTGCATCGATTTGCTGTTATTATTAAATTCTTACAAATTTCAGTCTATTTCGGATTTTCCTTCAGTAGTATGGTAATTATAAGTGTTGTTTATCGTGTATAACACGTGTCATTCTTTTGAGAGTTCTCAAGAAATCTACAGTCTGCTTTGACATATACACTAATGAGTCGCGTTTCCTGTTTTTATTAATCGGTTGTCAATTTCGGTCAACTTCGGCTTTTCTTTCAATAGTATGACCGTGATAAATGTGCTGCTTATCGTGAATAACATATATCTTTATTCTTCTCGGTGTTATACAGATAACTACTTCTGCTTTCACTGTATGTAACGGTAAAATTTTACCTACCATCCCAGCGGTCTCGAATGATTAAGTTGGCAACATCAACGAAACGGAAGAAAGTTTTTGCCAAGACGTTAATATTCTCAGAAGTCCGCATTGAGTGACTTGATTAGTGTTTCGTACAGACGATGAAGTAAATAAATAATGCCGTTCCTGCTCTTTGGTTGACAGGTTCTTGTATATACCCTCGTTCTCTCAGTAAAAGAAACTGCGCTGGTAAAACTAAGTCTTCGTGACAAACATTTGCGTTATCACGCTACAGGATAATGCCAACGTAACATGATTGACAAAGTAATCACGCGAGGGCGCCAGGGCGTTAAGTAAAATTTAACCGTACGTAAAACATTCTTTTCATAACACGATTCGACAGTGTATGTTTTAATTCATTGCGGAAGTATTGGCTGAAATGCAAAACCTGTTCAAACCAACTAATATGGCTTACAACTTCATATCTTGTCAGAAGTTCATACACATGTGTATTTCTGTACACACGTACAGAAATATTTTGACGTGAGGTGAGGCAAGATGGCGGCGTCAGGCTTCAGTCACAGAGGTTAGATTGCCAGTCTAGTAATGTATGTCTGTGGCTCAGCCCCACAGACACAGGACGGGTCTTAGTTATCGCAGAGGCCCCATTTTAAAATGGCAGCTTTACTTCGGCCAATTCCCAAGCGAAGACGATTGAGTGATCTTCATGTTGACCACGGAAGATTGCTTCCTGGGGGTAACTCCTCCTTCGGTGGTATCCAGTCTCTTTGAGCTCTTTCCCGCCAAAGTTGGAGTCTCTCTTCTGCCTTTGACTTCGTTAAAGAGGTGGTCCTTGATATGAAACTTCCTGCTGCGAAGGTGTTGAGGGACGAGTTGATGCCCATGAAGTGGGTGTCTGTAATCAATGTTGACTTTGTTGCTTTCGAATTTTGCTGTTGCTGTCCGTCTGATGTCAGGGTTGGTGTCAAGCATCCTGTCATCTGGCGGCAAGTTTGGTGGAGAGCAGTGTCAACCTGTTTGGACTGGCACGATTGATATCACACAGGGGAAACATATTCTCTGCCGAGTAGCACAAGGCTAGGGCCAAGGTACGTAGCATATGTGGGCTGGTCCCTAGCTTGTACGTATAAGCTTTTTCAGAATATTATTTCGAATTGCGACCTTCATTCTGACACTGTCACAATGCTCATTGAATGTAAGACTCCTATCAAACACCGGCCTGGCCAGACCTCTCACCACAATGACAACCAAGGAACGAGGTAGTGACGATATACTGGTTGCGGTATCGAAGGCAGGATGTTCATAAAAAAATCATCATCTACCCTCTACTGCCGAATCATAAGCCTCTTAGGTAACCACGCTTCTCCCACCATCTCAGCCTGTTCGCACTAACTGCTTCATCTGTGGTGTTCATTCCCAGTTTTTCTTCGAT
This sequence comes from Locusta migratoria, assembly GCA_026315105.1. Classification (NCBI taxonomy): domain Eukaryota; kingdom Metazoa; phylum Arthropoda; class Insecta; order Orthoptera; family Acrididae; genus Locusta; species Locusta migratoria. The sequence goes on from CM048751.1 coordinate 77,171,712, forward strand.
TTCCTCATATGGATACCCTCTTGCCATTCTTCCATCTATTAGAACATGCAATCATACTTTCTACTTTCTTATCTGTACTCTCAACCTTATTAATAGGGCAACATGTATTCACTCAGATTTCACTCCCATACACCTCAGTTGGTCAATAGATACGTCGGTGCATAGCCAACTCAGTCTTGGTACTGACTTCCTTCTTGCAGAAGAGTGTAGATCTTAGATGAGCACTCACTGCATTATCTTTGCTACACCTTGATTCAATTTCTTTCACTATGTTGCCATCCTGTGAGAAAATACATCCTAGGTACTTGAAACTGTCCACTTGTTCTAACTTTTTCCTCCTATTTGGCACTCAACCTGTTTCAATCTCTTTCTCATAAACATTTCTTTCGTTTTGGACATGCTGATCTTCATATCGTAACGCTTACACCTTTGATCAAGCTTTGAAATGTTAGTCTGCAACCTTTCAATCGAATCTGCCATCCCAATAAGTCGTCTGCATCTGCAAGACTGTTTATTTTGTTTTCGCCTTTTTTCATCCTACCCTGCCAGTCTAGTGTTTTCAACGTATGATTCATGAATAGTATGAGCAACAGTGGTGGCAGGTTACAGCCTTGTCTTACCCCTGAAACTACCCTGAACCATGAACTCAATTTACTGTCTACTCTAACTGCTGCCTGACAGTCTACCTAAAGACCTTTAATTGCCTCCAGACGTTTGCCCCTTATTCCGTACTCTTGTACAACCGTCAACAGCTTCCTCCTAGGAACAAGGTCATAAGTCTATTCAGAAAAAAAGAACTGAACACTTTGGAAGACTTGAGATTGGAAGTCCACATTCGCAAGGCAGTAAATAAGTATGTTCTGCTGAAATAATTAGCATTTGAACCATATCGGCCCTCGGCTATCGCTATCGTTGTAAACGAAGGTAATTGATCAGTGTGACAGGAACAGACGTTCAATCCTGAGACTGGTTTGATGCAGCTCTCCACCCTACTCTATCCTGAGCAAGCCTCTTCATCTCCTCATAAAAACGGCAACCTACATCCATTTGAATTTGCTTACTATATTCATCTCTTGGACTCTCTCTGCGATTTTTATCCCACACACTTCACTCTAACGTTAAATTCACAATTCCTTAATGTCTAAAAAAGTGTCCTATCAATCGATCCCTTCTTTTGGTCAAAGTATGCCAGAAATTCCTTTTCTCCCCAATTTTGTTCAGTACCTCCTCATTAGTTACGCGATCAACCCTGCTAATCTTCAGCATTCTTCTGTAGCACCACATTTCAAAAACCTTTATCCTCTTCCTGTCCGCACTGTTTATTGTCCATGTTTCATTCGCATGCAAGGCAACATTCCACATAAATACCTTCAGAAAGGAGTTCCGTACGCTTAAATTAATATTCGATGTCAACAAATTTCTCACCAATCGCGCCTTATACGCGTCGAGACCATCACATCTGGAACAAGTCATCAGAGCCCCTGGTGGAACCTGTGCCTACTAGGCAAAAGTACACACGCTGAACCGAAGTGACTGGAATGATAGTTATTTCTTCGGAATATACAAATGAATATTTCCTCTGAATATAAATTTCGGATCTCTAGTCTTTCAAGGTGTTCTATATTTTTCTCCGGAACATTCCAAATTGTGGAGATGCACAAAGACTTTGAGAACACCATAAAAAATGCTGTTAAGGGTAAAACCAGCATTTGTAGGTAAGAAAAATAAACTATGAGTAGCTTCTATTTAGAGCATATTGAATGCATCGGCGAAAAAAGAAACCCTGTCATCATATTATTTTGTTGTAATTTGATTCCGTACCGGACATTGTGCCAGCCCACCATAATATTGCAATAAAATTAGAAGTTTACGACCGAGCGATGTGGCGCAGTGGTAACACGCTGGTCTCAAATTCTGGAGGATGGTGGTTCAAATCCACCTCCGGCCATCGAGATTTAGGTTTTCCGTGATTTTCCTAAATCACTCCAGGCAAATGTCGGGATGTTTCCTTTCAAAGGACACGGCCGATTTCCTTCCCCATCCTTACTCAAACATACCGATCGTAGAGCTCCGCCTCTAATGACCACGCTGTCGACTGATGACCTCGTTGTTTGGTCCCTCATTTCCATCAACACACACACACACACACACACACCACGTTGTCGACGGGGCGTTAACCCTCCAGCAGGCGCATCAACTTTCATGACGCCACTAGTCGCGATGTATCTCCTGGATACATGCGATGATTTTGTGGTTGTGCCTTTGTTTACAGCTTCTTTTTCTTTTGTTTTAGTTTTAAATTGCAGTTACCTTTATTGTTACAGATTTGGCAAATTCATAACTGAACATTAGGTAGGGTTACCAGACGTCATCTTTTACCCGGTCATGTCCTCTTTTTTGGACCCTAAAAGTGGACCGGCCGGGTTTTTAACAAAATGGGGAATGTCCTCTTTTTTCCGTTGTGCAACTGATTCATCTTGAAAGTGCGTAAATACAACTCTCTGAACTGTCACAATAACTCTAGAGAATTTAAACTTCCTTGAAAAAATGTTTTTAATTTTCTGGTTTCTGTGCTGTCGCTGTCTGAGGACAAGCTACGTAGGAAGTATTGAAATAATTGGCGTCGCAATTGTCGCGGTATACGAGCTTCGAGGCGGCCAATTAAAACCACAAGTCTGCAACAATGCTAGACAGTGCAATACACACAGTACAATATGAAACTCACCCCCCTTTCTCTGGTCGAAGTTTTGTGCCGCACAAAAAAATAAGACGTTCAGTCCGTCGAGCTGGGACTCGGCAGTTCTGTGTGTTGTCTGTCAAGGACACTTATGACTTTAAGATCAAAAGCCAGTGCAATGTTAGTTATACGTAAGTAGAAACTTTGTTCAAAACTTCATACAAATAAGGTCACATCCCACAGTCACCATTCGTCTGTTTAGGACGAAAGTGGCGTAACTACATAAACAGTGTTTTGAAAAAAAAAAAAAAAAAAAAAAAAAAAAAAAAAAAAAAAAAAAAAAAAAAAAAAAGTGTTAAAGCTTTTGTCCAAAAACTGAGTAGCTTTAAATAATTAATTGCGAGCCTTTGTACGGCAAATACAAAGTTTATTTTATTCATTGCTTTCTTCACCTAGGCCTTACATATTCCATTCACTCACTAGAATCTAGATGTTAATCATGTATATAGTCACGTCGGTCTGACCCGAAATGGGAGCATAGCTATATCAAGGAACGGTTAAATAATTTTTACAGTAACTTTATTCGTTATCAGGTACAAACGGGGAGGAGGAGGGGGGGGAGGCGAGGTATAAGTATGGAAAAAATGTTCAGCACTTAAGACGATAATTACAAGTGGTGACGTGATGAAATATTATGGCTTCACTGCTATGCAGTCATGTAATTCGTTCTACGGGTCTCAACATTTCATGTTTCTTTAATTTGTAAGAAGAGGAACAAATTTCGTAAGATGTATTACAAACAAGACTCTGATAATACAGTAGAGACATCACTAATACTTGAGTTTTCAATACGAGAGAGAAAGACAGAAGTTTCTTTTATGACTCTAGAAATATCCTCTTTTCTGAAGACGGACATCTGGTAACCCTAACATTAGGCTCATTACACTTTGAAATTAACAGAAATATTTAACATACTGTAATGGAGAAATACATGAAACTCTTTTACAAAGTGACTTCATTATAGATACAAATAAATTGTTGAACTAATCAGAACATGTCTCTGTGTATGGATTGCTCTCTACAGGAAGACATTGTTCACAAATTATTTTTGCGTGCTTTTGCAAACTAAGATGTGTATCACATTTTTCACATGCATGCTTGCTGAGGCAAGTCTTTTTTGTCTCCCTGTATCATGACTGGCATCTTCTTCTTTTCTTATTTCCTGGGTGCAAAGATAGTTCAGCGTTTCCTTGCTCTTTTCCTTGAGATTTGTACTTTACCAGCATCGACTTTATAACTTTATATCATCTGGAGATGATCTTGCAGTAGAGTCAGAGGCAAAGTTTTGAGGTACTCGCGCCTATTTGAGTATTTATTCTTGTTGGCCAATAAAACTACTCTTGAGTTGATGCCTGCAATGTTTATTATTATTACAACTGAAAACATTTTTAGTTGTCTTTTTTACTCACAAAAATGGTTATGTTCATCACTTTCTTGCACTTCATTATTTTCCTCTTCATCAAATTCATGATCTGTGTCTGAATCTACAGATCTTGTTTCGAGTACATCTTTGGTTTCCGAATCAGTTTCTTCAAGATCATCTCCAATTGATACCTCACCGTTGAAAAGAAGGCGATGTACTTTTTCCAAATCCTTAGGATTTTCTAAATCATATTGTTTACTCATTTTGAAAGAGGGTACATGTAGTTGACAACGAAACGTTGCTTCATCTAGAAGACAAACAACGCAATAGGGTATTTAACTGTTTCCTGGAAATCGTTTTAAATTGTTAATTATGTCATATTATGGTCCGAACATGCTTTTTTACCTCGTGGGTTACAGTACTTTAAAAAAAAAATAAGAAATGAAATTCAAATAATTTGAAAGCCCGCTAAAACGCCACATTTGAGTCACGTGATTCCTGTGACGTCATACAACACGCTGCTGTTGCTCTCGTAAGATAAACAAATACCTTTATATTGTTTGGGCCGAGGCCTCGTGTTTGGGCGTTAAACGGATAATGAGCTACAAATATTGCTTAGTTCCGCACTGTACCAATACATCTGTCAAGACTCCAGAAAAATTGTTCTTGCAAGTACCAAAAAATGAAAAAAGAGTGGTCGACACTGGCGCAAAAAGATCCAAATCTACCAAACAATTTTCATTGCAAGTAAATAACGTTTCAACTGATTAGTGTTTTTTATTTTTTTTTATTTTTATTTTTTTTATTTTTATTAAAGCATGGGGCTTCGTATGTGGACGAGTAAACGTAAATGGATTAGTTTGTAGTGTCAAAAGTAATGACACATTCATATCAAACCAAATCTTGAATATGTAAGGAAAATACTGATGTGCATGGCAGAAAGTTTACACACAATCGCAAACATTCACTCACAAAAACAACGAACCAGAAAAGCGCTGTAATTTCGGTGCTATAAATTTATTCCATCGTGTCTCGCTCGCATTGTTTACGTGAAAGTGACATGCCTTTGGCTACGCGAAATGTGCGTTGCCAACCTACGAGCGATATGAAAACACCGCCAACGCAACCCACTGTCCCTGTTCTAGACTATAGATATATTGTATAACTATACACAAGGCATTTTTGCTGTATTTTACAGGTTTTGATGTTTCACTTTGCACCATTATTGAAGTAGTTAAATAAAATTACTCCCTTAACTGCGTGCTTTACTGGGTTAAATTGTACTAACTACCCAGGCGGCTTCCTGTGACTATGTTGGCAACAGATGTTGAATAGCGAGAATCATGAGACGTCGCCATTAGCCAATCGCGTGACAGCGCAAATATTTTGTCGTGAAACCTTTAATTTAGGAGGGCAGTTACTTTCACTGACCGAACAAGGGTACATACAAGAATCATAGAGCAGGAACAGCATTATTTATTTACTTCATGGTCTGTACGATACACTAATCTAGTCATTCTATGTGGTCTGAACATCTGGCCAAAGATTTTTTTTATCGTGTTGTTGATGTTGCCAATATAATTACTCAAGGCCGCTTGGATAGAAGATAAAATTTCACTCTTTATTGCATAATATGGTGATTTCAGATTAAGTCTGCTGAGATCAACAAATAGGCTACTTTTTTCCAACGGCATAAAATATCTCTCGAAAGAATTAGCTTTAAAATGTAGGTATGCGTTTCTTACAATGCAATTTTCACGTTTCTTATTTCTGGCACGTAAAAATTTGGATTGTTTTTAAAGAATTATGACACCATATTGCGTCAACTACAGGGAGGTTTCCGCTGTCAGCCGTCACATAACCATCTTCCATTGTGGCATAAAAACTGTAAACGCGTTTAGTTCACGAAAAAGCTGTACTTAAAGTTGCGAAATGGAGGAAACGCGTACAATAATACAGCTCAGACTTCTAGTTGCCGCGCTGTAGGTGTTCTATGACGTCGCCAGTACTTCAGCCAATATCGGAGCGTTTTCGATCACGTGATCTAATCGTGAAATTTGATGATTTTTAAGCTTTAATTACGTAAAACTAACAGATGTGTTGTAAGAATTATGAGCGAAAATGCTGTCTGAATGTTATAATCATTCAGAATAACAACAATTCGAACCATATTTTCAACACAGGAAAATACCCTATTGCCAACTTGAGTACGCTGCAAACAATGCTACTGCTGCTGTCATTAGCGGCGACATTGGCGTGCTGTTTCTGGCGAGTCCGAGTCGGGCAGCCGTAGCGTACGCCACGCTGCACGAGCGCTCCGCTATGCCCGTCGCGGTAAACAAGCGCAGCGGGGCCAAGTCCCGCCTTGTTGCCGTTTTGGAACTTCTGGCGGCTGAGGCACTGGAAGCGAAGGGCAAGAGGCGCCTTCGCAGTCGGCCTACGCAGTGTTTCAACTGTCAGAAGCTTGGACATGTCGCCGCCCGTTGCAAGGCCGCGCCGGCGTGCATGAAATGCGGCCTTGCGCACGACACTCGCGTGTGCAAGCTACCACGCGACGTTCCGCGCAAGTGCGTGAATTGCGGTGGCTCGCACGCCGCGAGCTATCGCAAATGTGAATATAAGCTTGACTGGAGACGCCCCCGGAACCAGAAGCGGGTCATGATCCGTCAGGCCGGCACAGCGGTCCCCGTGGCGGCGTCGACACGGCCGTCCCCTGCCCCTGGCGGGCTGGGGGGCGTGGTCGATCGACGTGGCGCTGTGCCTGCCGCTACAGATGAAGCCCTGGCCGCGCTTACGGCTGCTATTGCGGCTGAGCGCGCCGCCTGGGCCCAAGAATTGGCTGCTGTCCGCAGAGAACTGGCCAGCCTCCGAGAAGATTTTCGGAAGCTACGAGAGGCGTCGCTCCCTGCTCCCTCCCGTGTGGAGGTGCGGGCGGGAGTTGGCGCAACGACTCTGACCGACGTACCCGCGGCACCTGTTCCGACTCTGCTGCCTGTGGGTCTACCCGGCGCCGACAAGACCCCGCACACCTTGGCACCACCTGCAACGGCGGTCGCTGCCATGGACGTGTGCCCTCAAGACAACGATGCGCCTACAGTTCCCGCCCCCTCTTTGGAGGGGGTTCCGGGTCCGTCTGGCGTATCCTCCGGCGCTGATGATTCTGAAGACGAGCAAGTTGACGTTGGCTTGCCGTTACCGCGGGGGAAAACTGTTCTCCCTGCGCTTCTTACGATTGAACAGTCAATCTTGGACCGTACGTACGAGTACTGGGATGTACCTTTTCCTTTTCTTCCCCGTGCCCTTAGGCCCCCTTTTCCTTATCCTAAGGTCACCTTTAGTTCAGCTGTACATTCTCCTCTTGATTATAAGTACCCTCGGGGCGCTCGGCGCCCTGACCTGATGCTCCTTGGGTCCCATCCTATCTTTACTCGAGAGCAGTGGGATATGCTGTTACGGGACTTGCTGCTTCATGTTTGCGGCCACGTTCCACGAGTCGACGCAACGTTGGTCGACCCGCCTTCGCCGCGACGGATGATGCGGCTCGTCCTGCCACCGAAACCGAAGAAGATAGCCGCTAGCAAGAAGTAGCGGCGTCGCTCTCTGGAGCCCTGACGAAAGAATTTTCCCGCCGTCGTCGGAGCAGGCTTCGGCGGATTGCAGTTTTTGTTTTTTTTTCCTTTTCTTTCCTTTATGGCCATCGCGCCGCCTGAAGTTAAATCTCCTTTTGCCGCACCCCAGATGATACATCCAAATAATAAAGAAGTTATTTCCTTACCGCATACGCCCTGAAGAAGCATGTAATGCCCACCGGTAAATCATGCATTAGCCAGCGTACGAAAGTTACGTCGCTGTGTCCAGCGGAAGGGCTGTTTCTGGCAGATACAGAAAATACACGTGCTCACTTTTGAGTAATTTATGATCTTGTCAGTATCGGGATAAGGCTGAAACTCCTGTGACGGAATAAGAAAGGTATGGCACAAGATGTCGTAGGCCAGCAAGCCGTTATCACTGTTCATTGCGGTAATATTAGAGAAAAATAGGTCATGTATCTCACAGATACATAAGCGACTGTCGAAGGGTTAAACACTAATCTTCCTTCCTCCTTCCTAAGAAGTTTATGCTTGGTAGGCGATATGAAATATTGATTTTACAAAAGTTCACATATCGATTTCGCTCCTACGATGGAACATCATCAGTGCAGATTGTAAGTCGTGATGATTTATATACTGTGCATAAAACAGTCAATGGTCATTTCCATAGAAAAATTAAAAGATCTTTCTGGTACACGTCACAAGTCTTACACAAGGTTTTTTTTTTAACTTGTGACGTGTACCAGACCTTTTAATTGCTTTATGGATATGACCATTGATTGTTTCATGCAAAGTACATGAGTCATCACGACTTACAATCTACACTGATTATGTTCCGTCATAGGAGCGAAATCGATATGTGAATTTTTGTAAAATAAATTTTTCTTATCGCCCACTAGCTGAAACTTATTATTTTATTACATTATTATGTCTTACTCGTTCCACAAGGTGCCTGAATTAGGTGTTTAAAAATGTTCTACTGAATGGACGTGACTACTACATATATTTAAAACGGTAACTGGTAAGAACTATTTCCTGTGGGAATACAGCAAGAGTAACGTACGAGAAGAACACACAACTCCGGAAACTTTTGGTGACTCTAGACCAGTGGATACCAAAGTTTTTTTAGACCAGAGTCCAATTTTTATTTCTGTGTTGTTGGATGGGAGCACACGGCTCAAGAAAGATAAAGTATGCCAACCTAAACATAAACATTAATCGCAAGTTTTAACATATTCTTTAAACTCAAAGGTAATACGTATTGGCAGTACCACTATAACTGAAATTATTAGTAGAATATTAAATTCAGTGTGTAGCAGTGTGATATTAAAGTTTTCATATTATTTCAAGTTCGGTAATCTTAGGACTTATACTGTTGTCCGAAGCTACAAGCGTGTCATCACTTACTTTCAATCGATTCCTGGATTTGTTATTAAGCAGGATATCCTTGTTCACCTAAACAGGTAGTGGAGAAAATAGTAGGATAACGGAATGCGATCTTCGGAGTGTTATTGGACGATTTCCTTTTCAGAACAGAACTGCCGAAAAAGTTGGATTCAAATGCTTTCTTACAGTTTGGAGTTGAATAAGATTTTACAACACTATACAGGAGACAAATGAAAATATTTCAAATGGTACCGATGTTCAAATGTTTGTTAAGTTTAAGGTCGGATCCACACATTGGAACCAACGTTGGCGCCAACTGTGTTCGCCCAATGTATGGATCGGTGAAATAGCATTGGAACCAACGTTGGCGCCAACGTTGGTACGACTCCGTTTCTTCAAAAATGTTCAAATGTTTGTTAAGCTTATGGGACTTAACTACTGGGTCATCAGTCCCTAAACTTACAAACTACTTATCAACTACCTTATACTAAGGACGGCACAAATATCCATGCCCGAGGGGGGATTCGAACCCCCAACCGTAGTGGCCTCCGTTTCTTGTCGGTATTTCGGCCAAACATCAAAGGACGTTGGGCCAATGTGGGTATGTCGTCCACACATTGGCGCCAACGTTGCATTCCTTTTCTGTCGTCTGCTCGTCTCGAAACTGTTTCTTTCATCGTTCGTTCTTCGATGCCGTTTATTTTAAGGTTTTAAAATCTCATTGTAAATATTATAACTGTACCAGAAAGTGATTCATTTGTGAAAGCAACCACAAAAATCGAAATGCCACGGCAAAACTTAGGCGCGATCAGTGAATTTTTTTTTTTTTTTTTTTTTTAATTTTGACAATTACTGAAGGCAATTTTTAAAATTAACATTTCCTGTCAAGTTCCACATATTGCTTTGCGAACTTCAATCACTACCAGTGATATGAATGACATAGTTATTTTAGAAAGGAAGTGTAGACTTCTAAAACTGTCTCCTGTGGCAAGAAAACGAAGAGTCAACCTTCAATACCAAAAGAACTTTAGCAAGTGTAGTGTCCCTCCAAAACGTATGGGTATCCTTTTTTATTTTAAGTTCAATCACTTAAAGCGCAGGTCTAAATTTTAATAATGTGTATATATTACTTGTAACATATTTTAAAACTTACTCATTTCGTAATTAATGTTCGGTAGGAAGTGATACAACGCACCCCTTCATCTTTTACATATGTTTCCTTTTTTGGTTTTTAGTTACAAAATGTAATTGTTCACTCTCATAACCGTTAACGCATCGTCCGCGAGTTGTGTGTCAGATATGCAGATATGTTTACGTTGGCTCTCGACGAATTCAACTGAATGTTGGCTTCAATGTGTGGACGCTGCCTCAAAAATATTGGCCAATGTTGGCGCCAGCGTTGGTACCAATGTGTGGACACGGTGTAAGGGACTTAACTGCGGGATCATCAGTCCCTAAACTTACAAACTACTTATGAAATACCTGATACTAACGACGACACAAACATCCATGCGCGTCTTTCTTCAGGGCTGCAAAAAATATGGGAGTCGCTTGGGGGAGAAATCGGAATTATATGGAGCATCTATAACGGCTTTTCAGCCTTGGCAAAATGTAGGCGACTTTACTTGACACAAAATGACGGCATTATTTTTAGCTTCTCAACATTTCGGGAAGGGTTTGAATTCCCCCCCCCCCCCTCCTCCAGGTTCCTCGTCTGGTCCATAACTGCCACTATCTACATCACAAGGCTAACGTTAAGCCTTATTTTATTACTGATGGACTACCTTCTGCAGCGAACCTGCAGCGAGGACACGAGAGACACCGTCTTGGGTGTGAAGCTCAAACATACTATACGCCTAATGTGTTATCAACTGAGCTTTTAATCAATGACAGGATGTTTTTAAAAGACAAGTTGATTAACAGAAAATTTTTAATATCCAAATCACAAATTAAAGAAATTTATCTGCAGTGCTTATTTTATATTTTATTATTTACTTTTTGACCTGTGGTGTACTGTACTTCTTTATCTATTTTTGACCTTCGGTGTACTGCACTTCGGTGTACGTACATACTTAACATTCGTTCTTTAATAAACTCAACCGATCGAGGTGGCGCAGTGGTAATGCAGTGGACTCGCATTCGGGAGGAAGATGGTTCAAATCCACCTCCAGCCATCCAGATTTAGGTTTTCCGTGATTTTCCTAAATCACTCCAGGCAAATGCCGGGATGGTTCTTTTAAAAGGACACGGCCAATTTCCTTCCTCATCCTTATCCAAAACTCCGAGCGTCAGCTCCGTCTCTAATGACCGAGCCGTCGACGGGACGTTAAACCCTAAGCTTCCTTCCTCCTCCTAAAAAACCGTACCCAAGTCTACGATGTGCAGTCATCTATACAGTTGACAAAGTCGCTGTTTTATTTATCAAATTCATAACGATTTGTCTCCAGAAATAATTCGTTTAGTTACCTGAAAAACTTAACAGCCTTCATTCATCAGTATAGTTTAATGATATGAGCTGCTATTTCCAGAAAGAAACGTACATAAATGCGTCATTTTTTTTTTTTTTTTTTTTTTTTTTTTTTTTTTGGGACAGGGGTACCAAACTTGTGAGGTCATCAGTTCCTCGGTGGGAAGGCGAGTGAGGATCGTCGAAGGTGAGAATAGGAAAAGAGGCGAAAGGAGATTAGACTAGATTAGTTTTTCGTTCCGTAGATCCATGTTGAGGAGATCCTCGTGGATGTGGAACATGGCAAGAAACAAAATTTACAAATTGAATGATAGATAATACTAATAACATAAATACAGATACATACATTTTTAAACTTTTTTTTAGCTTATAATATAATAATACTAATATAGAATGAGTACATGCATCATTTGGTACAATTTAGAAATTCACTAATGGAGTAGAAGGAGTTGGCCACTAGAAAGTCTTTTAGTTTCCTCTCAAACTGATTTTTATTTGTAACTAAATTTTTTAATACTTGATGGTAAATTATTGAAAATGTGTGTCCCTGACTAGTGGACCCCTTTTTGAACTGAAGTAAGTGCTTTTAAGTCCTTGTGTAGACTTTTTTTCCTAGTATTGTATGTATGAACTGAGCTGTTTGTTGGGAAAAGGGATGTATTATTTATTACCAATTTCATTAAGTAATAAATATACTGAGAGGCAGTAGTTAATACACCCAGTTCTTTGAAGAGGCTTCTACAGGACGTCCGTGAATTTACTCCACAAATACTACGTATTACATGTTTTTGAACTCTGAAGACTTTTGACTGACTTGAAGAGTTACTCCAGAAGATTATACCATACGAAAGGAAATGCAGTCCAGACAGAAAAGATGAAAGAAAAACTGCATTTGCTCACCACGCAGCATAACGCCTCAAGGCGCTCGGCCGCTCCGCTGCGGCAACGGAATGGGGGTTATGGGGTTGCAGCCCCTACCAGAGCAAGAGGAAAACCGCCCAATATGCTTAATATGAACAGTTTTTTTTTTCCACCTGGTCGATGATTTTATTCCTTTTTTGCAAACGGCATAACCAGCACGGATCGGGACATCTAACATCCTAAGAACTTTTTTTTCTCCCTTTAGGCAACCCGTTAGAGAAGTTAGATTCCCCAGACCAAATTTCTGGATTCGCCTTTAATTTCCTAATTTCCCCCTCAAATGTCTCTCAGGATGATTCCCCCACCATCAGGGGCGTTTGCATAAAATTAACTAGCAGATAAATTTCTGTAGGCTACATATATAATTTACAAACGCCATGTAAACTGTGCAGTAGAGATATTATATAATGAAAAAGTCGTACAGGCACCGGAACGGTGTCACAGAGTGACCAGAAAACTGTACTCACATAATAAATATGATACATTGATTATTAAATATATTCAACTGCTTTTCGAGTTGTAATCTTCGGAAACATTTGTTCGAAAGGTAAATAAAACGATAGACGTAACCCATAACGAACACATTTTACAGTAAGATTCAGACTTCTATCGTGACACTCAGAACTTAACCCTTGAGATAACGCACATAATATTTAAAGTCTATCAGCATTAGCGGAAGCGAGTGTCAGTGGTATATGAACAATATTATAAATGAATTTAATAGTTTACACATTTCAGGACACTGATGAATAGCTCATAACATGAAATAAGCACATTCAAATGACGTGCAATAGCGAGCTACTGAATACAATTGTTACTCTCTTTAAGTTATGGACATTACAATTATATTCTTCAGACCATCCAGCAAACAAAAGTAAATCTGTTTCCAATGAAATAATTGTTAATCACACACACACACACATATATATATATATTACTTCCCCGTTTTTCTGGCATGAGTTAACTTTCATTAAAAACTTGTCATTCAAATTCCCACCAAATAATTTGTTATTCTCCAGTAGTTAACGAAATGGTTACACTGAGCGCCACAATACGTACGCTGTTGCCAACTTACTTGGCTAAAGATGCAATGTTCGTGGTAGGTCCAGTAGCAAATTTTATGTTGGTAGACATGACGACACTCGTCATAAGCGTAATCTGCGGGAGTCGAGCAAATGGTGGCGAAGGGAGCGGTAGCGTCTGCGGAGCTATCCGAGCGCTGGATGAAATCGCACTACGAGTCACAGCCTGTTGAAGGGCTTGGAATGGACGACAACATATCGGGAAAGCGCGTATTAACAAGGACTCTCGTAAGTAGACTTCTTCTATGCTTTTCTTAGCAATGGTGTCAGTGGATGAGGTTAATATTATGTTTGAAGTACGCCGATAATTTTTGCAGTCGCCATCATGGCAATCGCGTAAGTCACGAACTCCCATGTAAACATTAAAGGTTGTTGATAGTTGGTGACAGATTAAGGATTATTGATTTATTTTACATGTTTATTGAGATCAGTTTAATGTGTATGTCCACCTGGCTGCTTGGCAATCACACTGTGTCACCAATATGCTAATAGTAAGTGGGTCAGGTTTTAAGACTGCAGGTGTATTGAATGTAAACAAAACGGAAAGGCTTTATAATATGTAGACATGTTGTGTTTTTATGAGTCTCAGTGAATCAATTGTTAGCTGTGAATTAGTTTTATGGTAGTTGGCATTGTAGAGGCCTATGTTTGTGTAGCACTTTTCGTAATGTTTTGAAATCTTGGTCATCAGTCATAGTTCGAAAGATGACTTAAAAACGGACGAAATAATAATTGTTATGAGCCAGATCAAGTGTTGTTTATTTGTATTATGTCCTTGTGAGTCATCACATCCGTGTTGTTTGGCTTCTACGAAGGGTCCGCAGTTTGACAGCTCAAACATAACAAGTGTCGAATTTGGAGATATCGTGAAGAGAACTATCAAATAATTGTTACCTGATTTTTGCGAAAGGAGTGAAGAGCCCTTTCGTTTATATCGAGATGTCTGTTGGTTCTTATTTTCATCTCTAAACAATGTAAACACGTGTGTAGTAAATCAAAAGCGCGGCGCATAAAACAGGTTTTGTTTTACTGCGACTGTACTCTCGCCTCCCAGAATACACAGTTAATCAAAATGGCGGCTGCAACTAAGAAGTGTGAGAGTACGCGCGCTGTGCCCCAGCGAGAATACATTATTAGACCGGTATGTTGATCACTTAATTAATCTTATGCGAAGTTGTGAATATCCTTGCCAGTTGCCTGTATGGTGTGCTTGCAAGGTGGCTGAGCTATTGTGTTTTTGTGATACACTACTCGAGGCATCGTTGTGACGCTACTGGAACGCGCGAGGGAGATGCTGCGTTGAGGATGTGGCTAACACACTAATTCTGTGAATTGAGCTCTGTATATCTGTCACTAGTGGATGTTAGGTTGGATTTTTAGGACTGTTATGTTTGCTGGTAATGTGGAAGATCCGTCTTTTATATTTCTAGTTGACTCGAGTGTTATTGATTATCGGCATGCGCCTTCTACCTGCATATTTGTTGCACATTTTCTGATAGTAGCAGTGTCATGCCCGGGTTTTCCTCGTATTCTCTTTTTATACGTTAGTTTGAAATATAAATATGGTGTTTCATAAGTTTATTTGAAATGATTCCAACCACTGGCATGTGTTGACTTTTCAATGCAGTGTCTTTTGTTGATGTTGTTTCTGTCCACTATTTGTTTTGAAATAGTGTGATTGCTTTATTTTAAAGAATTCTTATATTTCTGTTGTTAAATGTTTATTTTTGCATCTTTTGCCTTTGTTTCCTTCTGTGTCTGAAGGCATTTTCCTTTTGTAGAGGGATCGGAAAGAAAGGAAGCACTACACAGATGATTGGGCTTTGGGAGATGAGGAAATTGAGGGCCGCCGATCATTTCGTCTGGAGGACAAGATGGAAACTGACAGGTTTCCGCAATGTTTTGTTAAAGAAATGCAGGGAGCAGGTAAGAAATTACTGCCATAGAATCTCTCACCACCACTCAACTAGAATGGCATTTCTCACTGTATTTATTGCTTATGTTTTCAGATTTCAACTTAGCTTATCTGCAAAGGCATGGTTTCAATACTCCATTGCTGTTCAGAGAGAAGGCTGGATTGGGTTTAAGGGTACCAAGTCCAAACTTCTCTGTAAACGATGTTCGTATGTGTGTTGGTATGTAAAGGAACTACCACATTTATTTTCAATAGTTAGGTAAATTTTCATTTTGTTGTGTGAAGGTGACAATAAGTTACTATTTGGGTAGCAGACATGCATTTAAAAACTTTATTTCACATAGTATTTTTCTAGTAGATATAATTTGGTTTATAGGATTTTAGGATATTGTATTGCCTGTTTACATTACTAGTATTTGCCAAATGTAACATACTTATCTTGCTGTTCACAGGATCAAGACGTATATTAGATGTTATGGATGTTAATACACAGAAGAATGTAGAGATGACAATGAAAGAATGGCAGCGCTACTATGATGACCCAAAGAAAGATAAACTACTTAATGTAATTTCATTAGAATTTAGCCACACCAAACTGGAAAACTATATTCAAACTCCAACTGTTGTAAGTATTCTTTTGTAATTGCAGTGTTTTCAAAATCTTAAATTAACTCATTTATTGGTTATTTTAGTTCCAGTGAGACCCACAATCTTGTCAAATTTCTTGTATGACAATTTTGTTAAGTGTTTGTCAGTGCTTGAATTAAACCACTTGTAATTGTAGAACCACCCCCATATTTGGATTACAGATAATCTACTTTTTCACATTGCATAATTTTGAACCATTTAATGCTGAATAATCCATAAAATGTGACTGTTGGCGTTGGTATTTGTGCAGTGGTCATATGTTATTCCATGAATGTATACTAAGTTGGTTCATGGAAAAATTTGAAAGAATTTTTCAGTTTGTCATTGTTCATCTGTGAAAATTCTTTTAAAATCACATACATTTTAGGATAGCCCAATAATTTGGGGCATAGAATGTTTGGTAACTTTGATGTTACATAGACTGGCGGCAGTGTCCAAGCGATGTATTGAAGCGGTTCATATGGAAACAGTTTGTAGTGAACAAGCAAATTTTAAAATTTTTACGGATATGTCATGACTTTAAAGTATGTGTAACTTGTCTCAAGTAAACAATATATATATACACTATATTTTCTTATTTTCACATTGCTATTAAATGAAATGGGTTTTTTCTGATCTGCACAATACATAAAAACCAGATAATTCCAAGGCGATTTTTTATTTACATATTTTGAAGTGCTAAATTATCAGTTGTATAACTGTCAGCAAGTACATTACTCAGTGTTTGTAAAAGTATAAAGCATTGTTATTTACCTTATTTGTTGTGTTTCATATCATATTCTTGCACTAAAAGCATGAAAGATAAATACAAATACAGCACATATCAATATAGGGATCGAATAGCCAAAGTATTGCATTTTAATTTTTTGTCGGCAACTTTACACCTTATTTCCTGTAACGCCAACAAACCCTATTCTTTTATGACAATAATGAAAGAAATTTCACCAACAATTGAATTACTATTTACAATAGTGGGTGTTATGTGATTTGCTATATTTTGTTAAGATCACAGAATTAAAAAAAAAAAAAAAAAAAAAAAACCATCGCGGGAAGTTTGACATTAATATTGTGTGTGATTTATTTGTTGAAATAACCGTGGCCGTAACTGGATACATTTATTATGTATCACACACTCTGATAACCTGTCTCCCTTAAAACAGGTACTTTGGTTAGCAAGTGAGTACTGAAAAAACAAACATCTAAAGCTCATTTTTGTTATGTCTCATTACTGTTACATCTTTAAAGGTGTGCCTTTCTGGAATGATAAATAAATAACAGTAATGATAATAGATGTAAATTCTGAATGTTTATTATATTTGTTGAATAAGTATGCACCTCTGAAAAAAAATTGAGGTACAAACATTTGCAGAAAGAAATCGGTTGTGCCATAAAACGCCATCCAAGAAACGGTTTGAGGAAAGATTGTCAGCCTTTATCCTCTATCATGTCAAGTTACAGGATTGTGTGCAGACAGCTTATCAAATAGACTTGAAAATGACAGTGAAAAGACTTTAGCTCTGAATGATAGCAAAAAGCTTGATAGAGAATTAGGGAGAAAAGAGGACAGGGCACTACTAAAAATGTCAAAAGCAAAAGTGAACCCTGTTAATAAAACAGAAGAGAATAAAAGTTCTTTGTTACCACAGCCAATAGGGGGGGGGAAAAAAAAAAAAAAAAAAAACACTAAATATGGACCCTTCAAAAGAAAAGTTTGAGCTACACAGAGGATAAAAAATACAATCAGAATTTTGTGAAGCTTTCAAACAACAAACTTCATACTACCTTTGGGGTCTAGTTGGTTTTCATGATATTCTTCAACTCATTTGTGTATTATTTATGGAAACTGTGACTGCATTTGTCACATTGTGCACAATATCAATCCCCTCGTGATGATTTTCATTCATGTTATGCTAAAAGATGGGGCTATAATGAGTGCTTTGATAATTATTACTTAGTTGTATTATGATTTCGAGAATCTTTTGGATGCAGACTGTCATATACAGTAAAATAATTTCCATTTTTACACCTCTGGTTTATCAATATGTACTGTAAACCAAGTTTATTTCAACTTGTCCTCAAATTTCCAAAATTTTATGGTAAATATTCACCAGACAGTTTCAATACTTTTATGCCCATATATATGACTGCTGTCATATATATGTTTAGTATGAAAACCATAGTTATTGCAACTGGTTTTTTGCAAATTCATCAGAAACTGAATGAAAAGTAACTGCGGGGGGGGGGGGGGGATAAAAAATCATGAATTCGGAATCTTGTTTTGTCCCATGAAAGAAAATGACCCATACATTACAGACTACCACAACTGAGTGTACCATTGGTCACAGCATGAGATATAGTCTAAATATTATTGCTATTCATTCCACTCGCAGAATAATTAATGCTGTTTCTGCTCTATGGTTGACATGTTCTTGTATGTACCATTGTCCATTTAGTAAACTGACTATCCTCATAAATTAAAGATTACATTCGCAGTTTCAGTTGTAGCCATGTAAGTGACGGCACTGCATTCTGTGCAGTGCTTGCATTAGACATTACACAGCACTACATTAATCACTATAAGAATCAACTGCTGCTTTATACACTAATCATTATTCAACTCAACCTCTCCTTTCCATCCCGACACTCGCTTGTTCGATACTATCGCTTTGATATGTATCGTTTGGGTGCCGCCACCGTGCTATGTAACAAAAATCTTCAAAATTACCGAATGTTTGCTGTGGTCTAATTAAAATTACTTGCTAGTTGAAATTTTTCGAATTGGAGCTGTGTTCCTCCAATTACAGCATTCAGTGTCACACCTGAACTGCTCGCAGTTCCCAAACTGCTGCAATTCATTTCCAGTTCTTTCTCTGCCTTCCTTCATTGAGGTATTTTGATCCTGATTCACAGGTGTGACCCTTTTGTTTTGCATAATAACCACACACAACAAAAGTGCATCAGCTTCATACATAGTTCTAAGCAAAGGCTAACGGATCTGGATCCTTTAGCACATGCTATGGTATACAGTTATTAATCACAGAGATGGGCTTATATTAGCTTCATCATTGTAGCTACATAGTAAACAAAAATAAAAATAGAAAACAGATGACTTACCAAAAGGACCGGCTCGTCGATAGAAACAAATAAAATCACACACAAACACACATATAAGCTTTTGCAGCCTAGCTGCTTCGTCAGGCAGAAGGGAAGGAGAGGGAAAAGGAAATGATGAGGGTTTCAAGGGAGTGGATAAGGAGTCATTCCAATCCCGGGACAGGAAAGACTTACCTTGGGGGGAAAAAAGAGGGTAAACAAATACACACACCCACACATTTACACAGACGCAAGTACACTTAGGCAGACTACATAGTAACATAAAAATAAAATACATTAGTGTTGGGATGTATTGTTTAGTTGTTATAGTAGCCTTTTTCTGATTTAAGGATATGGGTTCACACGTTGTGGAGAGCAGTAACTTTTTATTACTAAATCTAAATGTTATTTTTACTTAATTTGGTTGATTGACTTGTTTGTATTAATAACACTTTGTCACATCTAGACAAGTGGTGTAAAAATCCATCTACAAACAAAAGAAATTTTATGTACGCAAGTGGCGGCGTTGCCGTAAAGTTGGCAGCGGAATGTTCATTTCCGAGGATAATTGACTGATCGGACAAAGAAACCTGTCGAGAATACAGCACGAACTGGATCATTTATTTCACGTCAACACACTAAATATTATTCTCCTCATTCTGTATGACTTTTTGACGAGATCATTGCATACATGCTCACACTGTACCGGCACTTTCATAAATAAAAGTTTACCAACTAGGTTAAAATGGACGAAGTGAGCATCCTCAAAAGAAAACGTTTGTTTAAATCCAGTTGCAGTGGTTATAAGCCTGAGAAAAATCCAACATCAAGTCCGAAAATAGTAATCCATGTTGCCGCGAAACGGTAACGATAACAATCAAGGCTTACAATAACAGCGTAGGCAAATAATATGACAAAACAGCGTAACTTTGACGCTGTTCAAAGATATTGTGAAGTCGCAGTTCTTTTAACCAAAGATGCGCATGATCAATACGCTGAATTTACGATCTGCCAGGTCGGCGTTCGATCACGGAAAATAATCTCAAATGGTTTCAAAATGCTAGAATCATTTCGGCGAAGGAATCCATCAAAATATGAAAACAATCATTTCAATATTAATTACCGTGATATCTTCATTACTTGACAAAGATAGAAATAAGCTTGCCGACAGTTATCGATCGGAAATTTTACTGCTGTGAATATGCGCGTCTAACAATGTGTGGTGCTGTCTTATTACAGTATGCATTACAAAATTAAAAAAATAGCCACTACATTTTGATATGGAACATTTCTACATTAAATATATCACTGACATAGCTAAATTTACGACATTTCTTATCCAGATACAGCTTAATTTCGTTGAAAATAGCAGATTTTGCGTTTATTAAAAAAATTCAACGAATTCTGGTTATTTTCTTAAAAACCACCAAATTCCCGTTATTTCTTTAAAAACTGCCAAATTCGTGTTATTCGTTGTTATCGTTAAAATGAGTTTGTCCTGTCCCTGTCTATAACCTGTAACTGAGTGTCAAGCAGCACTGCCCATGAGTTTGTAAATGAAGCAGCTTGTGTAGCCAGTAATCACTGTGACTGTGTTTTCAGGCTTTTAGTGCTAAAACTGAATATTTTCTGTCTGAAGATGGTTCGTGAGATACCAACTTTAATCGCTGTGGATGAAGCAATCATGATTTTAGTTATGCTGCAGATTGTTGACTGACAGTTTAAATTCAGAGGTACAAATCATGTCCTCTGCCACAGTTAAATTATTGGTTACTTGAAATCAGCTATCACATTTCCAGCATAACTCACAGTAGTCGCTTTGAATACTGTACTGCTTCATGTTTCACATTAACAGAATTTGTGGGCATAATTTCACGACAAGATTCCACTTGTCTGCTTTTGTCCATGACGTCAACAATTTGGGAAACACTTATTTCAGTCGTAGCCAACTGCAAGTAATCAAATGTTTTAATTGATTATTGTTTTTAATTAAAATCATGGATTCATTAAAATTTGCAGTGCTTGTTCAGTCAAAGCTTTACTCTTAGGATCCTGCCTAACCACATCCTTAAAATAAAGACATATCCGTAAGAAATATTAAAGTACTTTTGTCAATCAGAATAGACATCTATGAACTAGCTTGTCAAAAGTACTTTGTCTACTACACAACACACTGATGCTGCACGTCAAAGCCCAATGGGTGGAATCGCGTCTTATCAATGACCCAATTTAATTATTGTTCTTGTTGCTTTATGAGTGAATGGTGGACAGTAGTCTGTGTGACAACACAATATTGCTATGTGACAAATGTCAATGAGCAGGTAATTTTAATCAGACTACAGTAAGCATTGAATTACTGTTTAATATTGGTTGTGCTGTGTTTTTATCTCGTTTTCTCTTCCTTCAATGTCGGGTAGCTAATTGTTCTTTTAGACATGTTTTAAATAAGCAATAATTACTACATTCATGTTTGTATTTACTTTTGTAATAGTAGTATTAGTTTGTATATGTATGAATATTGTTGCCAATTCTTGCCAGGTACGTCAGATTGATTGGGTCGACTGTGTTTGGCCCCGTCATCTGAAAGAGGCTCAAACAGAATCGACTAATGTACTTGATGAGATGATGTACCCAAAGGTGCAGAAGTATTGCCTCATGTCTGTGAAAGGGTGCTACACGGACTTCCATGTTGACTTTGGTGGAACTTCCGTTTGGTATCATATTCTCAAGGGCAGTAAGGTAAATATTTCAAGAATTTTGTTATAAAGTGTTTATTGGTGAGTTTGGTTTGAATATCAGTTACTCTGATTAAGGGGAGATGGAAGACAATTTTTATCTCTATTCTGCCAATGCTATTTTACCCTTTAATTAGGTACACTTTTCAAGGAACTATAAGTGATAAAACAACAAAATTTTTACTGTATATGTATAACATATATGTCTCAATTTACAAGTAAAAGAAACATAATAACTAATTGTTTAGAAGAAAAATGTTTTTTACTCTTTCACCAGTAAAATTTAACTTTTTCAGTACATTAATTATTATAAAACAGTTGATGATTTTTGGTGGTTCTCAATTTACTTGTAATGATTTATTACCATCTTCAGTACAAAAAGACCAAATTTCATCTTTCTAACCCCATTAGTTTATCAAATAATGGTACCTGAAAGTAAAAAAAAGAAAGTAGTTTTGAGAAAAATCATTTTAAAGTTTAATGTTGCAATTCTAGTACAGTTATTAATTAGAATTACTTACCACTAATACTTTCCTGCGCCATATTGAGCATAATCTGAATCATACAGATCATCTTTTCTTCTCTTGGTCCCTCTTCTTTTCTGTCTAGCTTCTTTTGTACATTTTGAATTAGCAATGTCAGCTTTGCGGATTCTCTCTCTATCTATTTGCAGCAAGGATTTTGCAGTATTTCCACTAGATTGTATTTACAATAATTCCAAAACATCAAATTTTCTTGTTACACCATCATTGAAGCATAAAATAGCATCATAAACACCAAATTTGAGGGTTGTGATCTGAACAAATACAGTTTTTGGTAACTGGGTCCAAATGACAGAATTTACACATTCATTTAAATTTTGGGTTTTCCCATGAAGACATTTCTTCAACAAGGTATCTTTACAAAGGTCTCTAAATATAGGTTTAATTTCATTCATTACTGCTGCAGGTAAAGAATGTTTGTGGTCATATGTATCACTTCTCCTGTACTTGCACCAAGTGTCAGGACCATTTGGGCAATGAGAGTGCACAGGGTTTTCATTTGTGGATAGCTTATGGAAATAGATAGCCCATACAGCTTTTTTCATGTTTTCTAAATTCTCTACATTGCTTCTTATGGCCAAGCCATAATAATTCTGTAATCTATCTCAACATTTGTCAGGCGACCTTTCCCACCTATCTTCTTACCATCTTCCAATACTATTTTTTACTTTTCTTTTAATAATCTTAACCTGGACCCCATTCTCTTCTGGACATGCCCAATGCACTCTTAATTTAGTAATTGTGACATTAGGATTATAGGGTTGTTCTGCACATAACCAGTCATAAGCCTTGCTGTCACCATCCCCTAAATACTGTGTGTACCTGACATCTCTGTTTGCCACTGAATGATTAAAAATCTGAGAACTCCTGCTTCTTCTATGCCACCACTTGGACCAGTATAATTCATATGACAGTAATGTTCATCCCATTTCTCAGTTCCACTGCCACAATTGGGACAGTACTTGTTTAGAATCTCTACATCAATTAATCAATTACCTTGCCGGTATCAAATGATGTAGCTGTCATGACACCATTTAGTGAAGTGTGGCCACGTTTCTGCCAGCTGCCATCGAAACATGAGCAAGTATCACTACTTTCACTGTCATCACTATCCTTGAGTGCTTCTTTAGCTGCTTCCTTCTTTGAATTGTTACAAACTTCAGCAGCGGCAGTTCCAATAACATTATTGTAAGTCTTAAATTTTGCAGGAGGATTTAATATGTCAAGTAATGCACATGAGAGTTTGCCTGCCTCCATCCCTTTACCAATAGATCTGAGACCATAAACTAGCCTGATGTTGTTCTCATACAATTTATTATTTACCAATTTTGATGTCATTGTTGTAGCGGCTGCACCACATTTTGTACAACTCAACGTCAGGTTTGACACAATCCCTTTATGAAGACACTGATTCTCACTCAAAGATATGTCACCACCTCATATTCTGCAGACAGTATTTTTGGAAATTAAATCACAGAGAATGCTAAGATTCACCACAATATTTCCAAATGAATGTCCATTTGCAGAAACGGACTGGGAGGAAATGCCTTGAAGACACTGCAGTTTCTTTCTTGATGAGCTGATTTTCTTAATGTCTTAACATTCTCGGCTCCTTTGACCCATTAACCTCATTTATTTCTATGTATTTATTTTTCTCTGAATTTTAATTTAGACAAGAAGTTCATTATTCATGCCATTTTATGAAAACACTCGGGACCAACGAAAATACAAATCAAGATGTACTTGACTCACAACAAACATCACCAAGTTCAACCAATAACGTTCGAAAACAATAACAAACACGATCGGAACAAAAAGTATCGATAGTAGATACAGGGTAGGAAACATTGAAGCAATAAAAACAACAGAAGGGTGAAATAATATACAAGGAGAAAAAGAATGCTGTGTGCATTTTCTCCACATAGTGCAAAACAGAAGGTGTGGCCAGATTGCACAGAGCGTCTGAAAAACCATCATAATCATGAAAAAATTGTCTGATTTATATAAAACAAGAACTGTTTCACGCAGGATATACCAGGCATTTCAAATACGCTAAAATCTAAAAATGGAATTTTTGTCCAGTCCAGTTGCCTTCTGTCTTTCTTTAAGATGTAGGTAATTGAAGTGATACTGTCTGGAGCATTGGAAATAGCCATGATTCTACTGAGGTTGCTTTCTTGTAAAAGTGCTTTTCTCGACACTAGCTGCTAATTTTAGTCCAGTAACCATCACAGATTGTGCAAGATATTTTTCACTGAACATTAATGTAATATCAATATTACAGTTTTATTAACACATAGCAAATACATACTACAGAGAGCTTCCTGTTAGGAGTTAGCAATGGATTGTTTTAAATTAATAAAATTCAGCAACCAGTTGCTTGTAATTATTTATTTTAGACGACCGGTTTCGGACACTTGAGTGCCCTTCTTCTGGTCTATTTTAGTGTCGTTGCTTAATGAATGTAGCTACATGCTATTAGGAGAATCAACACTGAGTGCTGAACTCTTTCCACCCACCTTGCCTAAGTTTATTAATGTAAACTTTTGAGTGACTATTCCTTTCTCTTCACATTCCGTATTTTCCATTTTTACTCTTTGTTCTTATTCACACTCCTCACTGCACCACATTGTTTTTATTAGTACCTTACTTTTTTTCACCATTTGTATATAGTTCTTCTGTAGGCGTAATTCCACTTTCTTCTTCCCAATTTTCAGAATGTAATTTAATTTTCCAGAGCAGCATTCTTCTTGAAATCACAGTTCAATATGTTCCTCTCGTCGTCACCACAAATGGTCTAACTCCACAGAATCCTTGCATTGCAAAACATGATGATGAATTCCTCATAAGTTTTTACCTGCAGTAGTGCATTCATTGTGTCAACTTTCCATTTTGTGATTTGAAGTTAAAGTAACCAGGTTGTTAACCAAGTACATTATTAATTTAGCGGGAAGTAACACGTGGGAGATGCACTGTCAGGGTACTAGTGCTAAGTGTTGGATCATCATGCCCTTTTCATGTTAGTCTGTGGCAAGATGCTGTCTCTTCACCAGATTCACCATGCTAAAGTCCGCCATCATTGCCTCTGCTACTTTTAACTGTCGAAAGAACCCTTACATAATACTAACAGCCAGGTCAGTTGAACCAAGCTATTTTTAAAGATAGATTAGGTGTAATTATTTTTGTAATTAGATTTGTGACAGGCAACCTTGGAGGCTTAAGAAATCAGGTTCGAATTTTTATCCCCCTTTACTTTATCTTCTATATATTTTTCCTTTTATTTATATTTTACTTTTCTATTTCTTTCATTTTCAGCACTATCTCTCTGCCCTACCCCTCCTCTTTTTACTTCTCACAAACCTATCATATACCAGGGGTGCTCAAATGAAAAGGTAGAAACAACACTGTGGGCATAATTGAAGTCTTTATTCAAAAGTAATCACCAGAGGCCTGAGCACAACTATCTCGCCGTTTAACCAGCCAAAGGATTCCATTTCCAGAATTCCTGTTGCTGTGACAAGAGCCAATCCTCTACTGTCCCCGTCAGTTCATTGTCAAAGTTGAAATGCTTCCTTTTGAGATTTTTTTTAGTAGACCAAACAGATAGAAGTCACAGGGCGACATATCTGGGATGATGCTCAAGCTGCTCCCACTTGAACTTGGTCAGTACACTTTGTGTGATTCTGGAGACGTGTGGACGCTTATTGTGGAACCTAATCACTTCCTCAGGGAGTAGAACAGGGCATTTGCTCTTGATGGACTTGCATAGGCTATGGGGTGCTCATAATAAATGCTGCTGTTACTGTTTTTTGGTAATCTATAAAATTGATGAGTAGCTGACCTTGGACTTCAAAAAAGATGGTGAGCATCACTTTGCATGGTGAGGGCACAGCCTCGAATTTTTTAATGGGAGATGACGACGCATGCTTCGCATCTCTAGATACCGTAGTACATTATTCCAAAGCGACATATTTAGATTTCAACCAATTTTTTTGTTAAAATATTTTGTACTTTTTCATTTGTACACCCCTTAAAGGGAAGTGCATTTATATCCATGTTTATTAACCGTTGCACGGTGTGTTCATAATCCTCTCTTGTAAGCTTTGGCTTCCGCAGCCATTTTCAGTCAATAAATTTCTTCTGGGTGTGAAATCACATTGTCACTCTTTAAAACTCTACCACATTCCGACCAGTTACAGGTGGCCTTTATCTGGATATTTGGCTAATGAATTGGTTTGGTTCATAGATAGTAGTGTGAAACATGAGTTAAAAAAAAAAATGATGGTGCTATTTCACACCATTGGTAGGAATTGGTGTCCTCAATTGCTGTTTACATGGAATATTTTTCATGTTATTGGTGGTTACATTATTATGTCTTTTTGGTTAATAGATGTCATAGATTTTTGCTTGCTCTTGGTTGGAATAGGCAACTGGAGAAAATTGGTGGCAGTTGTGCCATATACATGAAAGATTGTGTATACAGGTTGAGTAACATAAGATGTAATATCCCTTCTATTTCATGAATGGTTACAAATTTCGAAACGCGATTTTCGGCACATGCTAGATAGCTTAGGTGCACATATATTTTTGTTTGTTAAACAGTTTTAGCACTGGTATTGATTGAGATATTGAAGCAAGTACTTTTATTAATGGAACTGTTTACTCTTTATTACTGCATTTGATAACTCTTGAGAAAACAATTACAGTGATACAGTGTTTGTTAATGTTGAGGTTGAAACCTGGCGTAAAATAATAATAATTTGAGGGAATGACTGCTGGAATCCGCATTAGCAGGGCAAACATAGGTCTCGTGCCTCATAGTGTCAGAATGTCAGCACATTGGACCGTCAACTTGTGTTCAGTGCAGGCCACTCGTTTTCGCTTTATCATTCATTGCATAGATATGTGTACACAAATTAGGAGATGTTGGATAAAGTACTTTTATATGGTGAAGTAAAAGATATGCCATGCAGGCAATACAGAGGTATAGGACTGTCTTTCCAGATTGCCAGTGTTCGTAGCTCTGGACAATTACATGAGTCATGAATACTGTACTGTGGAGAGGCTCCTTTAATGTCAAAATGAGAATAAGAAAGAAGAATGTTACTGACAGAACACGAAGAAGCTATGCTGACTATGACACTAATGACTCCTTCACACAGCGGTACAGGAAATATTTTCAAGGAATGGTGAATCTGCCACATTAGTGTTCGCATCTTGCATTGAATCACATTCCACCCCTATTGTCTGTCACTACATCAGGCACTCAATGACGGTGATTTCCAATGTCACACAGAATTTTTGTCAGTTTGCCATTCAGCAGATGAGAGACAACAGTGGGTTCTTCCTACTAATGAAGCAGCGTTTACTAGCCATGGTAATGTAAATTTGCATAACATGCATTACTGGGCAGTGGCTTTGTCAGGTGCAGCATCAACAGCCTTGGAGCATAGATGTAAGGTGTGGCAACATAGGCAGTTCTTATGTGGGACCTTATTTTATTCCAGGCATGCAGAATAGACATTTGTTCTCACACTCCCTTACCAACATTTTGCCATTTCTTGTAGATATTTTGGAACTGTGTGGCTCCGTAGCACAGTGGTAGAGTGCCAGACTACAAATCCAAAGGTCACGGGTTCGATCCCCACCAGGTCCTAGGATTTTTATCTGTCACTTTCCACTTCTTTCACCTCTGGTAGTGTTGCTGATGTGAAAAATACCGAGTAGCACCGTGGTTCGGAACCCACGTTAAAACTGTAGGTCCCCCTATAATTGGCTGGGTAAGTCAGTTCGAAGGTTGGAGGAAGGCAACGGCATATCACCTCCAAACAGGACCATGCCTAGTAAAGCACTGTGGTGTTCAAACCAATCTTCGGATTGTCGACAGCTTTACCTTTTATTTTGGAACTGTATGTGGCTGCAACAAGACGAATGTCCAGGTCACTCAGCCTGCAGTGCAATGCAAACCCTGGAGGAAAAATTTCCTGGATGTTGGATAGGACAAAATTCTGTTGTACATTGGCTTGTTAGATCTCATGATCTGACCGACCTCGCCCTTCACCCCACCCCCATTTGATTCCTTTCTTTTGGGGGCAACTCGAAGATGCACCCTATGACAGAGCCCCCAACTACGCCAGACGATATGCTTCATCGAATTACGGTTGCCTACTATAACATATCATCCACTATAATTACAGCTGTTCATTGTTCTTTTGAATGTCGATAGCAGCACGTGTAAAGGATAAAGTTCATTCTTGAATGTTATGTGCTTTGAGTGATGACCAAAGGATTGTTAATAAATTGTTTGTTACAGTTATGGGTGTACAAAATTGCATTGCACTGTCAAATAAGTTGACAGTATGTGCCTGCATGTAACTAGTAACACTGCCATTATGCACTTAACATTCAATATGAAACAACGTTTCGTTAAGAAGCAAGTTTATTTTTTGGTTTACAGGTGTTCGTCAGATTATTTCTACTAAAATGTTTAGTTCAACCAGTGTGTTCCATGTGATATAATTTAGAACAGTGGTGGCCTAGGTTGAGACAGTTTTGCAATATCATGCATTACACAGTAAAATCCCATTTTTACGTTCACGGATTATGCTTTTTCCCGCCATTTACGCAATTTTTGTCGGTCCCGTCAAATTTCCTATGTTCACAATGTTAATTTTCCCCGGTTTTCCCGTTAACATATTTACACTTTTCTCGCTTTTTGAAAGCATGTTATGAGGAAAAAATTACGTAATCAACATAAATTGCCGATGGTATGGCTTTCACCTTAAAGTATAGTGTTTATAAATTTTATGCAGTCAAGTTTCTTGACACTTTGCATTTATTCAAACGTGTATTTCGTGTTTCATTGTTGGCAGTATGTGTCTTGTTGACTTACGAAGTGCCGATTGTCAGCTTGGCTTTGTTTATACAACTAGTAGTTTATCAAATGGTGGGACTGATAGTTTGCTTGTGTATGTTTCTTTGCACATTGAAGGGGGAACAGTACATTATAACCTTGTGGCTATGTAGTTCCTCTTTCCGCTAGCTTCTTTGCCGCCGTGGCTTGTGTGTACTCAAACACAACCAGCTGTTTTGTTGACATGAGAATAACGAGTTGCATTGTTTTTGTGATACCTCTTTCTGATTAATAAAGAATGTTATCTGTTAAAGTTGGGTATTATTTGGTTCGGCATCACCATAATACCCACAACCTAAAAAAAAAAAGCGATAATAGTGTGAGATGCCTACCCTATGCAAACATCACAAAAATACTTATGCATATATTTGCAATTGAGAAAGTGAATAAATTCTCTAATATTGTGTGATACATCGAAAAACTTCTGGAGTTTTACTACGTAAATAATTAATACCGGTAAAGGGCTTACTGACTTATCAATTATAATGAATGAAATTACGTCAAAAATTTCTACTACCCATAAAATTACTAGTTCTGCCTGTCACTTAAAATTGTAAAAATTTGGTTGACCTTTATTATATAATAAACTTCCTGTCGAGTAGTTTGACATCTATTATGTACATATATTACAAATAAACTACAGAAATGCAAGGCCGATCTAGTAAGCATATTTTACCATTTAAAACATTATTTCCTGCATTTTATGTTTCCCGCATATTACACGATTCCACTGAACTCCCTTGAAAAGTGTAAAAATGGGGTTCTACCATACATCTTAGAAGTGCACAGCTACCTACAGGAAATTATTGGTCAATTATTCATTTTATAATTTAGATATTCCATACAGTAGTTGCTTTTTGCAGTGTACAAGAGCCTTTATTTTTTAAAAATGAACACATGATTTCTCTGTTTCAGCTCGTAACAGCCGGTAGGACAAACAAATTTAAAGTAGTTTTCCTAAGACTTTTGTGATATGCTGGATTCTAGCCTCTGTTTTACATATATATAAAACATTCATCTATACACCTGTATTCACTGTAGGTCTTTGATTCACAGGGGAAACAAAGTGTTACTATAGCCATGCCACCCATCTTAAACTCCAAGTCTAAAATCTGCATCTAAAATTATAACAAGATTAAGAAATTTTTGTAAAATCAAACAATGGAAATTCCAGGAAGGTTTCAAGAATATTTTTGTGAAAAATATGTTGCTACTCACCACAGAGACATCTGATGAGTCACGGAAAGGCACAAACAAAAGCTTCTGTGCCTTTCTGTGGCTCGTCAGATGTGTCTGTGGTGAGCAGCGACCTATCCTTTACAAATGAGTAATGAGTGATTGAGTAAATGTATGTGTTTCTTTTTCAGACGAAGGCCATGGCCAAAAATTTAAGTTGTGTGAATGTGATTATCTATTTTCATGTCTGTCAGCATGCTAGCGAGCCTCTTTACGGCAGGTTGTTAGCTATCCCCCATTATTGACATTCTAATTGGATTTTCTATTGTTAAAATTTTCCAAGTTTACCTGAAAATGTTCAGCCACTAATGTTTCTGAGGCAGGGAGTCTACTAAACAATCTGTGACTGCATTCTAGCCATTTTTAACCCCAACATTCACCCAAATTATTTCTCATTCTGGATCTCTAATTATTTCACTTGATATTGTACCTTTTATTGCTGTAAATGATCCTCACCATCAGTATTCAGCCTGTGTCTGCGATGTAAGTTCCAGTGTTAATTACTATTGACATCTTGATTTAGCCAGCTTTCTGTTCCTAGCACTGTGAGGGTATTTTGGCAATTTATAAGCAAGAGCAGCTCTTGAATTGTTTCCGTAGACACTCCTACAATCAACTAAAATGTAGTAACATTTTTCTTTCTCTGTTCTACTGTGTCAAGTGATGCCGCGTCTGGAACCTGGAGACAACCTATTGAGCCTGTGAACAAATTTCTCTACCCTAAAAAGCTACATTTTATTTCGCTTTGCTCCAAATCAGAGGGCTGCAATCAGTTCTGGGAACAATGTTGCAAATTGACAGCTCCACTTCCACTCCACTCCTGTAGGAACAGACTATCCAGCTAGCAGGAGTCATTGGTGCCAGTATGAGCCATTATTTGCAGTCAGGTGCAACCACTAATCTGTATTGCCTCCCGACAGTCTCCTTTATATCTTGGGTGATACCCCCAGTGAGTAAACAGTATAAACTGTTCTTCTTTCCTGACCTCCCATTATTTCTCTAAGGATCTTGTCCAGATCTCTCAGGAAGATTAGCCACTACTGCTATATCCCGTGCCGACTCGGAGGTACCATCAGCAGCTGGGGTATCGCCTCAGAGCTGTTGCTGTGGCGTAAGAGGACAGTGTTAAGGCCAGCCCGAAGTTAGATCTTCCATCCAGATTTGCAACACTACCACAGTTTGCCAATCATTGTCAGTCAAGGGATATGGAAACCTGAAGGTGCAGTGGTGTCAGGATCTCTCTGTCACATGGCAGCAGAAGTACCCTTGCATTCACTTTAGATGACCTGGTGACAGTACAGCTCAAACCTGAAGTCTGTCAACTGTGGCCAAAACAGCTGCCAACTGCTTACAAGCAGTGGTCATTTCCTTCATAATAGGCACAGTCCTTAGCCATCTTTCTTTATTCTCTTGAATTTTCAGTATGTAACAAATACTCAGGAATAAACTCTGGAAAACAAATACACAATCCATACCATCCGTAAAATTTACAGAAATTGCAGTATTTCACATTTTTTATGTAGGGATTGTGTTATTTATACAACTTCACAGACCAAAATTTGGCACATTAACATTAACATTCCATAATCACTGCACTTCTGTAAATTCCAGTGTTTGTGTGGGTCGAAAGGAAGTCTACAATTGTCTTTCATATAATTGGTATGTTTAACAGTGGTAACAGTGGTTTAACGTGGTATTTGTCTCGTCATTGGAATTGAAATTAAATACAGGGTAACATTTCTTCCGTCTGGGTTGTAGGTATTGACAGGCTCTGCTCCAACAAAGTAATAAAATTGATTAGTCAGTTATTGATGTTAACTTTGAACATAATGAGTGATCTGCAGGATATAGATAAATCTCGTCTCATCATTGAGAAAGTACTTTTGTACATACTGCCTGTGACTACAACAAGTTGGATACAAGGTTTAATAGAATTGAAACTCCAGTTTTCTTTAACTAGGTTTTTCTTGGAAAAGTTTCCTATAATGTTATGCAAGGAAAAGAATGAAACTGCAGTTGAGGAGGTGAATGAGTTTCAGTGGCAGTTCACAGTTCTTCAGGTAGATGACAGTTTCATTCAAAATCAGGGTGCTACAATTGATTTCAGTTGGACACAAATGTGAAGAACTTCTCTAGAAATTCGGTTATACTTATGTAGTGCTCTCTCTTCTCATCACACTCCATAACAATTCAGAATGTGAACATGTTTGCAGCCATGTGATGAAAAATATAACAAGAGTTCAAATCATCCATGTCATAGAATCTCTGGAGTCTATTAATATTAAAGTTTTCTGGCATTAAGCTAAGTAGATCACAACTATGACTTTAAAGACGAAGTAGCCTAAAATTTGTAGTATGTGTATTAATTTTTGCACATCTTACATTAATTTTTTTCTTCTTTTCTTTTTGTAAAGCCTTTTTCAACTATCGTGCACCTGCCTAATTTATCAAGGAGGTCCTGTTTTGTGTATTCCAAACCAATATTCACCAAGCCTGCTGCTATTTAAAGTGGATGTCTTCATTGTTATGCTCACGTAGAAACATTGGCCTATGATGTAAGAAGGTATTTCATTGAAG
This sequence comes from Locusta migratoria, assembly GCA_026315105.1. Taxonomy (NCBI): domain Eukaryota; kingdom Metazoa; phylum Arthropoda; class Insecta; order Orthoptera; family Acrididae; genus Locusta; species Locusta migratoria. The sequence goes on from CM048751.1 coordinate 77,204,917, forward strand.
TATCCTGTTGGAAGCAAGAATTATTGGATTTTATAGCCCAGAAGTATTTATTTCACGAAGCTGGTGTATGTTGAACTTTGACAGATTTTTTGCTAAGAGTTACTTTTACTGATAGCCTTTTTCTAAAGTTGGCAGGTATAACAGACGAAATTTAAGATTGAATTACTAAGGAATACTACATTGTACAAAATTTGTCAATTATAGGCTAATGGCATTTACCATAGATACACATTGCCAAATTTAAAAGTAACTAATGTTCCTGTGTTCAAATGTGTTTTTTTAAAATACAACCAATTTAAAATGAGAAGCGATGTGTTAACTCACAATAAAGACAAACACACTATCACAGACAAGGCTTTCAGCCCGAGTCTTTGTTAGAAATGGAGCTCATACACATTCATCAGTCACATAGATATAATTTGCACTCACATGATCATTGTCTCCAGCCCCCATGCCTCAACTTAAATCTGTGTTCTATCTTAAATAAATATGATTAACATTCTCTTTGACTTTATTGATTTCTGTTTAACCACTTTTACACCAATTAGGTATATTCAACGATAATAAGTGATTGACTTCATCGATGACTGTTGAATAAGAGAGTAAATTTCAGTGTGTGACTGTTTCAGATTTTTTGGCTGATACCACCTACAGAACGCAACCTCCAGCTGTATGAGCAGTGGGTATTGTCTGGGAAACAGGGAGATGTATTCTTTGGTGATACTGTGGACAAATGTGGCCGTGTCACTCTGACAGCGGGAAACACTTTCTTCATTCCAACTGGCTGGATACATGCTGTTTATACACCTGTAGATTCTCTTGTTTTTGGTGGAAATTTTCTACATTCATTTGGTATTGAAAAACAACTAAAAACTGCTCAAGTTGAAGATACAACACATGTGAGTTAATTTTTCTTTAAATTAGCTGTTTTTATGTTAGATCTGCCAAGCCAGAAAAAGAAAAGTAAAAATATGTAGTTAAGAATTACTGATAACAGATATCAGTTATTATTTCTTTAGCCTTTAAATCTCTCTATTTTAGATGACCAATGGATTATTTCTGATAGTTTCTTAAGCAGCCCTCAAAACATCTGTGTTAGTTTTTGGAACTTAGATAACTTGCATTTCTGGAAGAGTTTAAGATAGGAATAAAGTTTCCAGATTGATGTGTTCTGGTACTCTTCTAATATAGAGCTAACAGTGTTACAAATTGTGGTAGGAAAATCGTCTCAGCCTAACATCTTGAAAGACTTTCTTTTCCAGTACATGGAAATTCCGTTTCCTCTACAGTGAGGGAATAAATTTGATTCTTGAAATTGGTGCTCATTTACCTCTGAAGTTTTGTCAACAACTACCTGATAGGTAGAACTTCCTTACACTATCAGTTAATTGGCGGTGTAAGAATGCAAGGAGAAAATATATCGCCCTGGCATTAAAATAATTGCTATTTTTGATATTCTCTTAAATTGTTTGCCAGATAAGATCATCATCTCGACACAATATTTCGACGATCCATCTGTCTGCAGTGTTCAGGTGTGTGGGTTGTTACACCAACCTGCCAGAACTGACTTCAACCCATGACGGCGGCCCCTACATATGCCACAGAAGGCCAACACTGCATGCGTTAGAATCGACTGTATGACCCTCTACTGTAGAACACCCCAGTGTTAGAAGCCAGCATATACAATAAATGTGAGTTGAGTACTGTTGTGTGTTGATCGAGTGACATCAATGTTTTTTTTCATGTGTAATACTAGGTTCCACATTTTGATTAAGGGAAACCCCTTGTCTCTTGCCCTAGAGACATCACAGTCCCAATAGTGAGACCTAGAGGCAACCATTTGTGTCTCCTCATAGACCATTTTATGTCCTTCGGAAAAACTGCTTCACCACTGCAGATTTATCTGGCTGAAATAACTGTGTCAATGGTGCTCCTTACATTGATTTTGCATAGTTCTAATTGTCTCACTGATGTCCTGATGTAAACTATTGCACAAGGACAAGTAATAGGCCTCCTCAGTCCTTAATCACCCTTCACTGAGCCCAGGATACACTAACCTTGGCTGACAGATGAAAAATGCATTTGATATTGTATCTTTAAAATTCTGCTTATTTTTGATGGTATGATTACAGCAAAAGGCAGGAAAGCCAGCAAGTCACATGTGTCTTCTATGGCCCCGCGAAATTCCAAACTGGAAGGCGTGACATCTGTTTGCTTGTATACCCATTCTGCTTGAACATGCCTCTAACATGATTCAACTCTTTTGTCAAACTTTCTGCATCTGAAATGTCAAAAACTCTTTTTGCCAACATTTGCAGGACACCACTATGTTGCTATGGAGTATGACAGCTTGTTGCATGCAGGTAACTGTCCCTGTGCATGAGATTCTTTTAAACAGTGTGTCTCAATTCCCTATCATTTTTTTCTGTCTGTTTCGTCTGTCATGAACTTGGTGCTAGATTGCAAGCAATTGAAATGCTCTAGATAACTGTCAAGAGCACCTCTCCCATGTGGCCGTACCGTGAACAATCATCTACGTACCTCCCAAAACAGGTGGGTTTCAAAAATGTAGTGTTCAGCGTCATGTTCTCAAAACCTATAAATGCATTGGTACTTAAAGGGTATAATGGACTCCCCAGTCACTGCCAGATCAAATTATTTGTCATTGAATAAAAAGTATGTTGACATCAGTATATGTTGGCAGTATATGTTGCTCCTACTTACAACTTGAGAATGTATATGGCGTCAGTCAGATATTAGAAAATGCAAGAATTGTATTTCCAGTTCTACTGTTTTCTTGCAGCAATTGAAATCTGGGTCCGTTGGACTTGCTGGTCAGTTTTGATGTAATGTTGCTTTTTACCTGGGTTCCTCTGGGAGAATCCTTGCCACCAGTTGGCAAAAAACTAGATGAGAAAGTGATGGTTGCCTCTGCGTCTTGCTATTGATGCTGTGTGTTGGAGTAAACTAAAATTTGTATTTCAAACAACGTAATAAATTGAGACAAGGTGTTTACCTTAAGCAAAATGTGGAGAAAGCAATGGTCTGTCACTCGACCGCAAATGACAGTACTCCACTGGGGTGCTGTACGGGTGGAGGACATACTGCCATTCTTGCACACATGCTGTTGGCCTTCTGTGGCCAATTTATTTATGGAGTATTTTGAACAATAGATATTGCGGACTGTTAGTAAAATAGCAGCCAGGTAGTAACACTAAGTCAAAGCCACTTTTATGGTATGGTGTAAAAAAATTAGGTGTCTTCTTCATACGTTATTGACTCCAGAATCCAATTTACAATGGAAATGGAGAACAATTGGCATCTGAATTTTCTGAATTGGTTTGTAATGAAGCAAGTAGACAGGATGTTGGGCCATAGGGTTTACAGGAAGGCTACATACCAATTGTTACCTGCGTAAGGACTCAAACCACCATTCGAGACAAAAAAGAGGTGTGGTTAAAACTTTTGTCGACAGGGCACTAAAAAAATTTGTGAACGGATTTATTTAAAAGAAGAGGTGGAACATCGTTGATCAACCTTAAAGAAGAATGTCTGTTACACCAAAGAAAATGGTCCAATCCCTTCACTTTTGGAAAAGAGTCAAAACTGACGAAGACTACCCGAAAGGCCATTGGAAAAGTGCTGAGCAAGTATGGGGTGGAAACCATTTTCAGGCCAACCAGGAAAGTAAAAGAATACTTAAGATCTGCAAAATATGTATGACACCCTTTGGAGACACCAGCTGTGTATGAAATTCCCTGCAGCTGTGGTTTAGTATACATGGGAACTACAAAGAGAAGTGTCAACACTCATCTGTGCAAACATAAGAGGAGTTGCCGCCCGGGCATATGGAGAAATGGCCCATAGCAGAACATTTTTACCAAGAGGGCAACCACAAAATTAAATTTAATGAGACTAGTCATCTCAAAAACTTCATACTACTAAATGCACACATAGAGAGAAGCAGTCATGATCTACGAACAGCACAATAATTTTAATAGGAAAGAGTTAGCTGTTACATGAGACAGAATTTGGACTTTAATGTTACACCATTTAATGACAATTGATCTTTTTTTCTGTCAATAATGTTGACAATGCCAGAAAGAGTCTAGGAGCTAATGTCATGTGATGGCGTGTAGCACCCTCTACATTGCCTATATAAATGACGCTCCTTGAAGTTCTGATTACAGTTTGCCACTTTCCCTCTGATAATGTCTTCCGCAGCTGAAGATGAAATCTTAGGGGAAAGATTTACAATTCGACCATGGCCTGTAAGCCTGGAAATTTTAAATGAATGTAACGCAGGCTGTGAAAGTTAACATTGTATGAACAATTCATGGCTTTTTCATCACGACAGTGCACCTGCTCATTCATCATTGCTTGTGAGAAATTTTTTGGCCAGAAGCAACAGTCGTGCCTCTGCCATCATATTCACCGGATTTGGTCCCCTGTGACTTTTTCCTGTTCCCAAAACTGTGAAAGGACAAAGATTTGCAATGATTGCGGAAATAAAAAGTACATCTACACAGCTACTTTTGTTGTAGACAATTACTGGGATTTGTTTACTATTATCAATGAAGTTTTGTTATATGTGTAGTTTCCTGGCAAATAATTGAATTTAAGGGTTATGTTTATCTATAATAGCACATTAGCTTTTGTTGTTATAGTGAATCCTTTAATAGTTAGTGAGTGTTGCAGTTTCTTTAGTATCAACCATCTTAATGAGAATTCGTGTTATGAGATTATTGCATTTTTCAGGTACCCCAAAAATTTAGATATCCATTCTTCACAGAAATGTTATGGTATGTCCTAGAGCGTTATGTGCATTGTCTACTAGGAAGATCTCATTTGGACGAAGGAGCTGGTTTTCAGAATGATACAAAGTTTGATCCTGACAAACACATTCATCTGACCCCTCAGGTATGTATCTCATCTATTTTACCAATTTTTCGTGCCTCAAGTAGAACTACTATACATATTAAAAGTAATTTTGCTTAAATAGAAACCAGTAAGTAACTTCCTGTACCTATTTTCATTCAAAGATGTGAATGGTATTAAATTGTGGGAAACTCAACTGCAAAAGTGAAAAATAAATTTCATTGCACAAAAAATGCTGCGAAAACATTTCAACATGTCGTGTATTAGTATATTGATTTCTCACAATTATTTTGTCACCTATGAAAACTTGTGCCTGTGCATAGTTGTTTCCCTGTCATCTTCTGTGTCATTTAGGCCAGTATTTCACTGCAAGTGCGAAGAATATGAAATATTTCTTATACTAAGCATAGTGGCTGAAATATGCTGTTAGAATGTTACAAAGAAAAAGCTACCACAATCAGTGGTATTCTCAAAGTTGCTCACTGTGGATGATAAGGAAGAAATTAAATGGACTAAAAGATTTATGGAGATGCATATGTGAAATAAATGTTTTTATTTGTAATCTAAACTAAGCAACCTAATTCCTGATGTGATTTATATTTTGATTCACTTTTTTATGGAATATGTGAAATTGTACACTTTAGGATTCAAGTATCGGTAACTATTTTACTGAATGCTGGAATTGCTTTTTATCGTCAGAAATGGCATTCATGACTTGCATGAAAAAACCTGCTCCAGTTAGTTCCATACTTTCTCGTGCTCAGCACAATGCATTTCCAGAGTTAACCAGTAGAACAGATATATTTGATGAGATGCTTCAGAAAATCAGACAAATGTTAGGCTGTAGTAAACTATAAAGACTTTTGCAGTGCATGAGGCAGAATGACGCGCATGTAAATGTAACATGAAAGAACTACAAAAATATTTTCTTTTCTTAATTAAAATAAGTTCTCTGAAGGGGTTATGTTAAGCATGAAAAAAAAAAAAAAAAAAACAAAAAAAAAACCATTTAACTATATCCGTGTTTTATTATTTATTCACTGACACAGATACAGGAATTCCTGAAACATAGATTATGACGAATTTAAGTATTTATAAATGTGTGGGTGAATTGAAATGTTTGGTCATCCAATCTCAAACAATTTTCGTGATTATGTCCTCGCAGTGTAGGTCCTATAGTATATGGTATTTGTGTGAGCACTTTTTCTCTCTTCCTCTCGCTATCCATGTTTCCATTTACAGTTGTTTTAATTTTCCATCTTGTCAAGGAATGCACTCACCAAAAACATTAAATTTAGTTGTACATATGATTATAAAATTCCACTAAGGTAAGTCCTTCCGCTCCCACGATTGGAATGACTCCACATCCTTTCCTTTTTCCCCTCCTTCCTTCCTCTTTTCCTGATGAAGTAACAAACGGTTGTGAGAGCTTGAAAAAAAAAATTTTTTTTTATGTCAATGAGCCTGTGCTTTTGGTGAGTTAAACCATCTCTATATTGTATGTTTTCCTCCTCACACACACACACACACACACACACACACACACACACACACACACACAGTAGAACGTAATAATGGAAAGTCCAGGTGAGAATTAATAATATAGAAATAAGGACAGTTTACAACTCACTGCAAATAAGTGGTGACGAGCATCGACAGGGACATACGAAAGACAGACACATACAACACTTTCTGCTGTAGCCCATGGCCTTCTTAAGAAAGTAGAACATTCATGCAATCACACAGGCACACAACACAGTCATACAAACATCACCTTCGGCTGCCACACTTTGAATAATGTTCTGCACGGTGTGTAAATAGGGGAGGGGAGAGGGAATAGGAAGGTTGCATCACTGTGTTGGGCATGGGTACAGCATGGTCTGAATGTATAAGTGGAGGTTGACATCCAGGAATGTGGCATGGTAACTTGAGGAAGACCAGGTGATGTGGATAGGGGAGAAGGAGTTGAGGTTCTGAAGGAAGGAGGATAGGGTGTCCTGGCCCTGAGTCCGGATCATGAAAATATCATTAATGAACCTGAACCAGGCCAGAGGACATTGGGAGAGGTAGTGTTTGAGAGTGGCAAGGCCATGGCCAGGTGGGATGTTGATGTATAGGGAGGTGGCGTCCACTGTGACAATTAGGGATTCAGGAGGCAAAGGTGTGGGAATGGTGGAGAGTCTGTGGATGTGGTTGATATCCTTGATATGATTTTGGACAATTGGTTGGATGTGTTGCTCAACAAGGGCTGCAACTAGTTTCCAATCTTTTTTTTTTTTTTTTTTTTTTTTTTTTTTTTACTTAATGGACACACTATATATTTACAGAATGGTGTACTTATGTGGTTATATGGTTAGTATCAACAGAAGAAATCCATTCCTTTTGACAGATTTTACACAAATTGATCATTCACTGGCTGTATGTCTTAGGTGGGTGTCTGTGACATCATTTGGTTTTTAAAATCAACCATAAAGTATAGCAGTATCTTACCAAAATTGCAATACCATAAGATATAATTCTTCAGTGTTAAGTGTCATTGCACATCAGAATGTTGTGAATCTGAACAGTTATTGATTACTTATATGGCAATTCTCCATTTTAGGAGCTCCATGGACTGAAGGCAATTGTAATGTTCCTACATTCGTTACCTACCAATAAAAAGAATGTACCTGAACTGATAAGGGATCCTATTGCATTGATTAAAGATGTAAGGACTCTTGTTGAAAGGCATAGGAATGACAATCCTGAAGCTGCTGTTACTGGGAAATGCATCCTACAGAGACCTGATGATAGCTTTAAGGTGAGTAATAGTACTGTATATGATCACTTACCGACACAATGTATGAAAATTAAGGTACAATATTTCAAAATGGCAAGATTGCTGAAAATGGTTTATAGCTAAAGAGGGGGGTGGCAAATTATTGCTGTAATCTGGTCTTGTATGTGTATGACATACTTTATTATTAATCTTAAATGAATGTATAAAACCAAAACTTGTCACATATAAGGTTGGCAAAAAATAAACATTTAAAATGGAGTTGATTTACGTTCTAGGAGGAGATCCACTTACAATATTGTAAAAAGATATAAAAAAGCCATAGCAAACTCACTATTGTCACTCACTGTGATAATTATGTTTTATTATAATGACATAGTGCACCTATGCACTGTAAATTGTTATATAACAACTGATTGACATTACAAGATTATGGCCTTGTAAAATATTTTATATGACCAGATGATGCTGACATAGTTCAGCGAAACTGGTCATTGTAAATAAAAATTGATTATCAGCGATCTTGGCTTTTTTATATCTTTTTATTTAAAATGGAGATAACGTGGCTGACTGCCATTCATACCATTAAAATTATTCTGGTAACTATATTGTCAAACAATCTCATTATGTAAAAATGGAAAACACAGGTGTGTGTGTGTGTGTGTGTGTGTGTGTGTGTGTGTAGAGTGAGCCTACTTACTTAGGTCCTTCTACTCATGGGTTTCCTTGTTAGACAGGACATTTGGCATCAGGTTGCAGCATAAATTAAAAACTTTTTTCTGCATAAATGTAATAAAGCTGATTTAGAAATACTAATTTTGGAAAATAAATTATACACTGTGTGCTTTCAGAGCATTGTGGTCAGATATAATTAAAATATCTAAATGCTCATTTTTCTAATTATTTATTTTACTTAGTGTTGTTTCTTGTTTTAAATTGGTATTTTACATTTCAAAGTAATATAGTAATAAGGACAGTTTACAACTCACCACAAAGACATGGCAACAAACAAACAAACTGTAGCCTTCTTCTAATATTGATCATTCACGCAATCACACAGTCATACAACTGCCACCAATTGTGTGAATGTTCTATTTTCTGAAGAGGGCTATAGCTGATAGCCGAAAGTATTGTATGTGTGTGTCTTTTGTATGTGCCTGTCGCAGCTCGTTCTGGGAGAGAAAAGACGTACCTTGGGGGGGGAAAAGGATAGGTAAACAAACAAACACACACACACACACACACACACACACACACACACACACACACACACCGGACACATACACACCAAGGCAGACATATGTAAAATGCAAAGAAGTTAGACATAGATGCCAGTCGAGGCAGAGGCTCTGTCTCGAGATTGGAGGCATAGGTGTTTTAGAATGGAATTTAAAACTAAGGAAGGTTGAGACCTGGTGGGCAATGGGAAGAGAGAATATGTTGAAGGGCAAGTTCCCATCTCCGGAATACTGAAAGGTTGGGTCAGTGGGAAGTATCCATATAACCCGGATGGTGTAACACTGTGCCAAGATGTGTTGGCCCTGCACCAAGACATGTTTAGCCACAGGGTGATCCTCATTACAAACAAACATCATCTGCCTGTGTCTGTTCATGTGAATGGACAGTTTGTTGCTGGTTATTCCCACATAGAATGCTTCATAGTTCAGGGATGTCAGTAGTTAAATCAGTTGGGTGCTATCACAAGTGGCTCTGCCCTTAATCATGTACAACTTCAAGGTTATGGGACTTAAGTGGTGTTGGGAGGCTCCATAGGGCAGGTTTTACACTGGAGGCGGTTACATGGGTAGGAGCCGAAGGGTAAGGAGGGGGGTTTGGGGATTTCACAGAGTGAAGTAGGAGGTTACGAAGAATAGGCGGGCAGTGGAAAGACACTCTTGTTGGAGTGGGAAAGATATAATGAAGGATGGATCTCATTTCGGGGCAGGATTTAAGGAAGTCGTATCCTTGCTGGAGAGCCACATTCAGAGTCCGATCCAGTACCAGAAAGTATCCATTGACAAGTGGCGCACTTGTAGGTTCCCTCTGTTCGAGGTTCTGGCCCTGGTCCTGGGAACTTACTTTTGTACCAGATCAGGAGGATAGCTGCAGGATATGAAAGCTGTGATTCAGGGATTCATTACTGGAGCAGACTCATTTGCCACGGAGACCTAATCTGTAGGGAAGGGAACATTTGGTGTGGAATGGATGGCAGCTGTCATAATGGAGGTACTGTTATTTGCCCTTGAACATATGCCCTCTTCCGTTGTCCACCTGGTCTCAAACTCTGCTAAATTCAAATTTCCACTCACCATTCAATAACGTCTTACACCCTGTTCTCTGGACAGAGCCTTTGCCTTGAGTGACATCTCTGTCCAACATCTTTGCTTTTTACAAATGTCCACCTTCTTGTGTTTGTTTGTGTATATGTGGTGTGTGTGTGTGTGTGTGTGTGTGTGTGGTTTTTTGTGTATCTGTCAACGAGCCTGTACTTTTAGTTAGTTAAACCATCTCTCTCTCTCTCTCTCTCTCTCTCTCTCTCTCTCTCTCTCTCTCTCTCTCTCTCTCTCTCTCTCTCGCATATATATATATTTTTCCTAATTGGTCCATCACTCCTCCACGAGGAACTATCAATTACCAAAGATATAATAGTGCATACACTTCCACATTTGTCTCCACACTAGAGAGATCTCTCTTGAAGATAGGTTCTCACTAGCAATTAATGTCTCAAATAACCCTTTATATTACCAGTATTCAGACTTCAAAAGTAACTGTTAATCATTTGGTTCTTCCTCCACATAAACTCCTTTGTTCATTTGTATAGTGGAAGAACACATTGTGTCAGTAGTTGGGTAGCAAGTAAGTTCTAGGAATAAAGTAATCCTGTCACTAGCATAAAGTGCTTGCAGAAGCTAACTGGAAGAAAATTGATCCCAAAACTACCCTTTTCGCCATTTAGGACTACTTAGTCAGGAAGTAACCGAATTCCACTTCATAAGTAAAAAAAAAAAAAAAAAAAAAAATTGCCTTACTGCTCTGTAATTTCATTGAGTAATACAAGAATTTTCTGTTGACAGGATCGAATACCTGGGAGAATACCACTGTCACGGAACTCTGGTAACCGTGCATCATTGGGTGGCCCTGGCCCAAAACACAAACTGGGTCGGGCATCGTGGGGTGGAAAAGGCGCTGGTGGACAGAATAGCGGACCTCGACGAAGGCGGACGAGGTGTAAACGTTGTGAAGCCTGCCAGCGATCTGACTGTGGAGAATGCACATTCTGTTTGGATATGGTTAAGTTTGGTGGGCCTGGGAGAGCCAAACAGACTTGCATCATGCGACAGTGTCTACAGGTATTACATTTACTTACATTATAGATACTTCAAGTTTGCTAGCAATAATACTGCTGCCCTCTCCAGTACTAGTGGGAGATGAAAATAAAACAAAAATAGTGTTGGAAGAGCATATTATTACTGGTAAGAATGCAGACACATTGTTGATTCCAGTGTTTGCTTCACATTTTGACAACAGCAGTAAACAACCTTTGATCCTGTCTGAATTTACAATCCAGGCAGCTTTCATGTAAGATGGGCAGTGATTGAATCTGACATTGTTCAGGAAGTAAGAACATTGTCAAACACTAATCCTGAACATGCACTGCTGTTGCAAAGCTAGAAGTTATTTTTTCAGGTTATATACACCCTGGGAGATCCGAAAATTTGTACACCTGGGAAATACCCACAATTTTTTAGAATTCCAGGAATTTTTCATTGACTTTTACTTTTGCCTACTAAATAACACCATAATAAAACTTAAGTTGCAAGATAATGTGAGATTTACAGCAACAAAACACAGTGCACACACCATTGTCTGCAGACAGTAATATATCAAATACTTTAGGATGAAGATTATGCAATATTTTGCAACAACAAACTGCTTCCAATGTAAGCGACTTAACACGTTTTATAATTTCTAACAAATTACAGGAAAAATTTATTAATATTGGTTTGAGAAGCATTACGTTTAAACTGCTGTAAAACCATGTTTTTAGATTCCTGGATTTTACATTTTCCCACCATTACACCATTTTTTGTTGGTCCTGTCAAATTTATTATGTTCAAAATGTTAATTGGTTCACCCGTTTTTGTGTGAACACATTTGCACTTTTCCCCGCGTTTTACACTTTTTGAAACCAAGTCCGCGGAGAAAAATGATGTAATTTACATAAATAAAATACTGCCATGGCTTTTGTCTTCAAATATACTGTTAACAAATGTTATACAGTAAAGTTACTCGACACTTTGCATTTATTCAAATATTTTTACAGTATGTGTCAAGTTGGCTCACAATGCAGTGGCTGATGGCAACATCCCATCAGTCATCGCGCCTAGTGTCAGCTTAGACTTGTTTATGGGACTGGTAGTTTCTCATACTTTTTCCATGATTTGTTTCTGGAATGTTTTCTTATTGTGAAGTGCAGCTATTTAAGTAAGTAATTTTTGTGGTGTGTTATAAACAGTGAGAATGATGGTTTGCTTGTATGTGTTTTTCTGCACATTGAAGGTGGGCACAGTACAGTAGAACCTCGTTTTTACGCTTTTCAGGGGACTTCAGTGAAATGGTGTAAAATGCAGGAAAATGTAAAATGCAGGAAACAATGTTTTAAATGGTAAAATATGCTTACTGGATCAGCCTTGCATTTTCGTAGTTTATGTGTGATATTTGTACATAATAGACATCTAAATACTCGCCAGGGAGTTGATTACACAATAAAGGTTATCCAAATTTTTACTATTTTAAGCACCAGGAAAAACTGGTAATTTTATGGGAAGTGAAATTACGTCAAAAATTTCTATTCATTATAATCGAGGACGCCACTATTTTAAGGCCAGGCAGAACTGGTAATTTTATGGAAAGTGGAAATTTTTGACGTAATTTCATTCATTATAATCGAGGACGCCGCTATTTTAAGAGCCAGACAGAACTGGTTATTTTATGGGAAGTGGAAATTTTTGACGTAATTTCAGTCATTATAATCGAGGATGCCGCTATTTTCAGCGCCAGGCAAACTGGTAATTTTATGGGAAGTAGAAATTTTTGACGTAGGCCTAATTTCATTCATTATAATCGAGGACGCTGCTATTTTAAGCGCCAGGCAGAACTGGTAATTTTATGGGAAGTGGAAATTTTTGACGTAATTTCATTCATTATAATCGAGGACGCCGCTATTTTAAGAGCCAGACAGAACTGGTTATTTTATGGTAAGTGGAAATTGACGTAATATCATTCATTATAATCGAGGACGCCACTGCTGGGCTATAACACATCTTCAAAATTACCTGAACCGCTTCGATAGATATCGTTTGGACGCCGCTGCCAGGCTATGTAACACATCTTCAAAATTACTGCCTTTTACCGGAATTAATTATTTACATAGTAAAACTCCTACAGTTCCGCTAGTTTTGTATTTTTCGATGTTTCACACGACAATATTCGAGAATTTATTCGCGTTCTCGAGTACAAACATATGCATAAGTATTTTTGTGACGTTTGCATGGGATCGGCATTTCTCACTTCAACAAAGTAACTGGTTCTGATTGTTTGGGTACTCGCCAGCCGCTCTGGCAAAGAAGCTAGCGGAAAGAGGAACTACACCGCCACAAATCAGCGTTATTCTCTTGTTAACAAACCGTTCTGTTTGTCTGAGTACATGCCAGGCACTCTGCCAAAGAAGCTGGTGAAAAGAAGAACTACATTGCCACAAATCGGCGCGTCTTTAAGTCTACAACGAAACGTGAAATATACGTTTGAATAAACGCAAAGTGCCAAGAAACTCGAATGCGAATAATTTTTAAGCGCTATACTTTAAGGGGAAAGCCATGCTAGTGTCAATGTATGTACATTACGTCATTTTTCTTCACGAACATGCTTTCAAAAAGTGTAAAACGCGGGAAAAGCGTAAATGTGTTAATGCAAAAACAAGGATGAATTAACATTGTAAACATAGGAAATTTGATGGGACCGACAAAAAATGGTGTAAATGGCGGGAAAACGTAAAAACCGAGAATTTAAAAATGAGGTTTTACTGTATGTTACAACTTCAAAAAGATGATCTCAGTGTGAGATGCCAACCCTGTGCAAATTGTGTGTGTGTGTGTGTGTGTGTGTGTGTGTGTGTGTGAACTTGTGCAATGTTTCAGTATTTAAATAATGAATGCCAGTCAAAGACTTGCTGACAAAATCAGTTATGATGAATGAAATTATGTCAAAATTTTACTTCCTGTAAAGTTACCAGTTCCACTTGGAACTAAAATAAACTTCAAAAAATGGATAACTTTATTATATAAAATAAACAAACTTCTTGACAAGTACTGTATTTGCCAGCGCATAAGGGATGCATCTATCTTATATGCTGGTAGCCAGATAAGGTAGGTACCTACGAGTTCTATTTTTTGGCTTTAAGCAATTCATTGTTAGACTCCTTCCGAATTTTAAGTATTTCAGTTGCATGGGACTCGTATGCACTTGTCGCCATTAACGGTTTTTGTATTGTACCAAGCGGAAAATTCTTCTTAAAGTCTCCCCTCCCTTATGTTTTGTAGTTTATATTTGATGTATGTACACTCTTTGACAAAAAACTTGGCCGGCAGCCAGCCGCCGCTGAGCCTAAGTCCGAGCCAATTGTGAATAGGGACAATAAACATGACCCTGCTGTTGCGCTTTAAGTCCAGCTATATGCACAATTTGGCAACACTGTAGACTGCGACACTTCTTATGGTACTTCTTGTGCTTACTTACTAGGTCAGCTACATCCGTGGTCTCGCAGTAACATGCGTGACTTGCAACTGAGAGTGTTGGCGATTGAAACTGCAAGTTGATAAAATTTTTATTTCATGTCCCTTGTAAATCCTGATGCCACAAGTGTAAGAGAAGCATATGCGTAACATATTTTACTTTTGATACACTGGTAATAACATTACGGCCCAATAACATTTCTGCCTCTGGATGCGGCACATAGCAGAGCTCTCCACGTCCCATTTGCCGGCTGCCTTGCCCTCTGCCCACAGCACCTGCTGCCGCTCGTTGCCCTGGATATGTAAAGTGCTCTGTGTTGCTGAGTGGTGATCCACAAAAAAGGTTGAGATGTGTATTTCACACACGATAGCAACAGAGCAGACCACCCATTTTGAATGATGGACATTTTATTACACTAATACACAATACATTAGATAGGCAAAAAGTTGTCATTGTCATTGATCTAATTGAATAGCATTCTATGGTGGTTAACACTGGTATTTGTGGTGTAAATCCCATTACTTTTTCTTTCAGAAAAGCCCTTCATGTAATTGTCTTCAGTTAGTATGTTTTCATCAAGATACAGTGCGTAACTCCACTATAATGTTTTAGTGTCGTTTTTTGATTCCTTCGGGTAAATGTATAGGTAAATAATGTGAATATGTTTCAGCGCATGTTCTAAAGGAACAAAGGCACACTGCAAGTTTTGTTTCTTTGTCTCCTTTCTGCGGCAGATATTTCACATGAAGGAACTAGATTAATCATTACGTTACTTCCTCTGTAAGTATCCCCTAGAATGTGGGTCCTAAGGGAGTAGTAAAAATTACATCCCAATCGACAGAGGTCAATTTGAATTTCTTCACAGTCATTTGTATGGTGAAGCAAAGAAGGTATCTATGACCATTTCCATAATTTGGAGCCGACCTTTCAGAAAGACTTATTGTATTGAGGTTTTCTTCTGATTCCTTTAAAGAGTTTCTTCTTTCAGTCTGCATTGTATAAAGTAAAATGAAATAGCATCTTTAACCGTACTGTCTACAACCAGGATTAGAACTGCCAACTCCATCCTGAACCCCGGTTGCCCTCAGTCTCGGTCATACTCAATGCTGAGCCTCTAATGCATTGTGAGAGAGAACCTGAAAGTAATTTACAGAAATAACAGTATTCCTTATGTGCAAAAGTTAAATTTCTGTTTCTCATATCACAGGAGCATTATACAGCTTGAGTCGTGGGAGTGGAAGAGCAGTGTCAAGTGAACTTGGCGAGAGAATTCAGTATCACTTGCGGAAGTAAGTGCACTGTCACAGTGTTGCCAAATATTAGCAGTGATGTTGCCAGTTCTTATCTGTGTTAGGAAGACCTGTGTAGCGATAAGCAACTTGAAAGCACTCTCGTCTCATACGGCCTCCTAAAGGGGAATCACGGATTTTGGTTAAAATCCGGCGCTATCACTTGATAGTTTCCAGCATCAAATTTAGTCTGCAGATATTTAAGTTGACCAAATTAGCCCGAAACTAGCGTTCAAATTTTTTGAAGCTTTACAGCATTATGATATAATTTCAGTAAATGAAATACTGATATTGTGCTCACAACACATGGCTGGTCAAAGACTGAGATATGTAATCTTCTATCATGATTAGCGTTGCTCTCAAACAACAAAAGAATAAAACAGTTACTTTGTTTGATTGTGACGAAAGCTAGTTTTGGTTTCATGAACGTTGGCCCATCCGTCACGAAACAGCAAGGTATCAAACACTTCGTATCTTGAAAAGGACTGTGTTTCAAGATGCAGCCTTGTGGCCTTACAAGTAAAATTCTCCTACGTGAATACAGAAATGTGTTGGTTTGCTTTAAAGCCAGAAGAAAAGTGGTTAATTGATTATTTGTGCATTACGGTAATTAGTTCGTTTGAGAATTCAGAAGACAGGATATTTAAAATTACAGCCAGGAACACAGAAACTAGACTGGATATATGGAAGATGTGCAATTCTGTGGTTATTCATCTGCA
Source organism: Locusta migratoria (assembly GCA_026315105.1). NCBI lineage: Eukaryota > Metazoa > Arthropoda > Insecta > Orthoptera > Acrididae > Locusta > Locusta migratoria. The sequence goes on from CM048751.1 coordinate 77,221,371, forward strand.
GACAGATAAATATAATCTATAAACTACTAACCAGCTTATTTATTGCTTTCGCAGTATTACACCCTTGATGGGTCAACAAATGAGAATCTGTACCCATGTCTGATGAATATTTTGAATGTTGCCACACAAGACTTGTATCTGTTGTTGCTTAGTATCTGCCGTCACGATGTTAAATAAATAGGAAATATTACAGAATTTTTGCCCGAGTTCTTGTCCTCAAGTCGTCGTCTTTCATGATTTACTTTGTCCCATTTTCCGTCAAACCATCCACCTTCGTGATCCCTTGGCCACATGGGAAAAACACTTTTGCAACTGAATTAATGATAAATTAGTAATCAATTATGTTTTCTGCATTACAGCAGAATTTCAATAACAATAGAAAATGCCGATCTCTTTGTTGACACACTGCAATGAGTTTTGGTATTTTGTTACTGAATACGGTTTAGGACATTTTTCAGAGGACAAAAATAGACCTGAAGCCACACACATCACTAGTACAACGATATCTCACGAATCAACAATGCTTCCTATAGATCAGGAGACGAGGAAGGCACCACAGAGGTAACATGAGAGTACTGGTTCAGTGGTCTGATGCTTCTCTTTCTGTTGGTAGTTAATACAGACAATCCTGACATAAAGCACAAAATTGTTTGCAATTTAAGCAGCGGTCGACCATCCTGCGCTCGATAAATTTAATTCAGGTTAACAGTGTCACATAAATACAATGACTACTCTCATATCTTCATGAATGTTCGAAAATAGCACGAATGCTGGATCTAACGATCAGAGTTGCCTACCAGTGTATTAAAAATGACATAGTTTACGCATGCTCTCCCCTTACATTTGTGGCATCAGGATTCACGAGGGATGGAAAATAAAAATTTTAATCAACATGCGGTTTTGATCGCCACCACTCGCATTTGCAAGTCACGCATGTTACCGCGAGACCACAGACGGAGCTGACCTAGACATCTTGTAACTAAGCACAAGAAGTACCATATGAATTGTTGCAGTCTACAGTGTTGCCAGATGGTGCATATAGCTGGACTTAAAGCGTATCAGCACGGTCATGTTTATTGTCCCTATTGACAATCAGCTCGGACTCAGCAGCGACTGGCTGCCGGCCATATTTTTTGTTAAAGAGTGTACAAGTACAAAGTACTTGTCAGGAGCTTTATTGTGTGGAAAGATTGTCATAATTTGGTACAGTTTTGGCACCAAGTGTAACTGGAAATGGTAACTTCATACGAAGAAGAAACTTTCGATGTAATTTCATTCATTATAACATATGTTTTCAGCAATCCTGTAACTGTCATTCATTATTTAAATAATAAAACACTGCTCAGTTTGTGTGTTTTTGTGTCTCACCTGATGATATTTGATACTTTATTGACATTCTGAAGCGTCCGATACTATTGTCATCTTTTTGAGGTTATAACACACTGTGTACTGTCCGCTGTGCCCAGCAGTACACACACACACACACACACACACACACACACACACACAAACCTTTCTTGCTGTTTATAAAAGTAACAAAAATACATAAATATTAGCACTTCTATAAATTCTTGAAACATGACAATTTAAGCATGTTGTGCGAACTGATACTTTGCGTGGTGGCTGATGGGATGCTTCTATCAACCATAGCGCCATCAGGCGGTGTGTACTATGAACAGCAAAATGCAAAATATTTATTTAAATAAGTGTAAGCTGTCAAGAAACTTCACTGTGCAATGTATGTGAAGACTACTTGAAAGCATAAGCTATTCCAGAGTCACTTTATGTCAATTACGTCAGTTCTTTCTCCACAAACATGATTTCATAAAGTGTACATCGCGGAGGGGGGGGGGGGTGTAGACAAGTTAACACAAAAATGGGCGAATTAACAATGTCAACACAGGAAATTTGATGGGACCAACAGAAAATATTTTGAATGAGGTAAAAACGTGAATTCCAGTAACATAAGAGCGGGTTTATACTGTATTATTATATTATTCAAGGTTCAGTGACTTTAGTGTGGAGAACCACTTCTTGCATACCTGATTTGTTGTAACACTTCTGAAACAACAGTGGTGGGAACAGTGTTTCGAAATCAGTGTAAATGCACTTTTCTATTGTTCATTCAAGCATCAGTTATTGTGTTTCGTGCCTATCTTGTGGTTTTATTTGCAAACTATGGCTGAGAAATGGCGTTGTTACACTATTGCATTTAAGCTGCAAGTGATTGCATATGCTAAAGAGCATGGGAACAGGGCTGCAGAAAAACATTTCAGGCCACCTCCAACTGAAAAGATGATAAATTCCACCAAGATATTTTGAAGAAAGCACCTCGTAGTAAACATATGAAAAATGGTACTGTTAAATGGCCACAACTTGAAGCAGAACTCAGTACTTGGATTTTGGAGAACAGACATTTGATTTGAATTTCAGTTTATACTAAAATGATCATTCACTAGGCAAAAGCAATAGCTACTATCAAAGGTATCGGTGACTATGCTGGATCAACATAATGGTGTTCAAGATTTATGAAGGGGTATTGGCTTTCTATTTGGACAAAGACTAAAATATCACATAAGATTTAAGCTGAGAACGAACAACAAATTACCGAAATTCATTGATTTGTCATTAATCCAAGGAAAAGAGAAAAGTTTGAACTTTCCAAATTGGAAACATGGACGAGACTCGGATAACTTTTGATGTGCCTTCTAACAGAACTGGATGCAAGGGGCACAAAAAGTGTTACTGTTAAAACATGACACAAAAAAACTTGTTACACCTTAATGGTACCATGCTGTGCTGATGGGACAAAATTGCTGCCACCTTTGATTTTTAAAAGACACTTCATAAGGAACAATTGCCTAAAGGAATATTTGCCCATGTACACATGAAAGGCTTGGATGGCTGGAGGAGGGATGAAGTTGTGGATAGATAAAATTTAGTCTAGGTGACCTGGAGGCCTACTGATGAAGCTTGCCCTGTTAGTATGGGATCAATTTCGTTCTCACAAAACGGAAGTCATTAAAAGTAGACTGAAAGAATTGAAGACTCGGATAGCTGTCATTCCTGGAGGGCTAACTAGTTCATTTCCGCCATTAGTTATATTATCAACAGAACATTCAAGTGCCTTATGAAGGAGTACTGAAACAGATGGATGCAATCCACAGATTTTGAAACTAGCCGTCTGGTAGGAGGAAGAGACCTAATATTTCTCAAATTCGTGAGGTGGTCAATGCTTTTTGGGCATCTATGAAAACTGAAACAGTGGTTAAATCATTTAAGAAGTGTGGAATCAGTAACGCAACAGGTTGAACAGAAGATAATTTACTGCATGAGGATTCAGATTCTGACATAACGACTTTAAGTATTTCTTCCTTCAGCTCTGAGGAAGAATTTTATGGACTTGGGGACGAAAATTAAAAAGTGATAACTTTTCCTACTTCTATTGCACAGATAATTGATGTGCATCAGCACATGTAATATTATTACATTGCAGTAGATATATTAAGTGTGAATTATTTTTTCCCAAAGGAAAGGTCTTAAAAAGTGGTTTGCGTCTTATATTGCGGTGAATACTGTATTTTGAAGTCTATTATGTACATGTATCATATATAAACTACGAAAATGCAAGGGGGCTAAAGCGAGCAAAATTTAACATTTTAAGTTATTTCCCACATTTTACATTTTCCTGCATTTTTATACAATTTTTATTTGTAGTCCCTTGAAAAGTGTAAAAATGGTGTTCTACTGTATATTGTTTTATGAAAGGTGAATTGCGTTAAGGGTGAAAATGTGCCATTAATTTCTAAAAATCAGTTGATTCTAATTCACAGCTTCCTTTGAGGACCAGCCACTTAGAAAAATTTCTGATCTAGTAGACCAATCATTTATGCCATTTTTTTTTTTTTTTAAATACTTGTACCTCTGTTTTTTAAATATATTGAAAATGGTAACATGCTACAAATGACCAGTCCTCAGTATTAGGTCATGATATTTATTTTGGTTCTTTGACAGATTACAAATTATCTAAGAATGATGGCATAAAATGTAATTATCTTTCAATAAATTTATGGGCAGTGAAGACAGCTAAGCAGGAGTCAGTGTAGACAGCCAATGGATTTGTACATAATTACGCAGTGTTATTGTACTTTTGCTGTGCTATTGGTTTTCTGCTTAACCACATACTCTATTATCATTATACATTCAGTGCCAAAATATTTTTGACAACCAAATTGCAATTAAAAGCTGTTCAGGTGAGATTCTGATTAACCACATAATAAAAAATTGTAACATATTTTGTACAAAATGGCAGAGTATTTTAGAAAATACTACATTATAAACAACTTTATAATAAATTACTCCTTTCTCTACAGTACATAATTGAAATATATGTAAACATCAATTATGAAGCAGAAGAAATGGAAAAAAAAAAACATCTTAATTTGCCGTTTGCACCTGACTCGTGTATGGCTGTTCTTACATCCCATCAATAATTATGCTATTACTTATGTAAAAAAAAGAGAAGAAGAAGAATCCTCAAATCTGTAAGTGTATTTTAATCTGCAAAGAATGTGTGTTTCCCTGAGGGAAAAGTGTGTTTGTAACTAAGAAATCTGTGTCCCCTCTTTTGTCAAAGTGTACACCCTATTTTCAGTTGTTCAGTAGTAAGTGCATTATAATCCCATCAGTAGTTTCCAAAATTTACATTTTGTACCATTTAGGCCTAAAGTTTTTATTGGTGACTTCAAATTTGCTATATTCACAATGTTAATTTACACCCACTTTTGCATTAAAATCTCTGATACAGTTATCCTGAATGAAGCATTCATTTGCGTGATGACTGTCCTGATAAGGATGCCATTCTTCTATTGTTCAACGAATATGAGGAGGAAATGCCCAACTATGTTACCGTCAAACTGTGGGCACAAGTATCGGGACAAAAATAACAGTGGTTAAATCTCAGGAAGAGTACTTTGAATCTTTAATTGATTAATTGAAAAATTTCAAGAAGCACCACTATGTTTCCAAAATCCAAAGCAAGTTTTTGAAGGACCAAAAGTAACAACTTCATGAAAATGACTGCAAAGTCCATCTGATTTGGCAGAAAACTTTACATTTTCATTTTAGGATGAGATATAAGGATGCCACGAGGTCAGTGACCAGGCAACAGTGCGTCTTTTTCTTCTGTACTTTAAAACTGATAAATATGAAGTTTTAGGTTCTTCGGGTTGTGTTCTAAGCGACTAATTGAAGTACAACACTTTGGTTGTCCATGTGTTTCAAAAATATATAATAAATTACATAGAAGAAAAATTGGCCGAGATGGAGATGTCTTATACTCTACAGATGGAAGTGGTAGTCAATATAAGAACAAACATATGTGTTTTACATCTTCACTGCAACAAAGTAAATTTTGGGTTTAAGACCAAATGGCACTTTCTGCCTCTTTCCATAGTAAAAGTGCATGCATTGGTGTATGAGTTACTCTCAAGATGAAGTGAATAAAGCCAGCCTAAAAATAACAACCACATGCCAAATTCTTACAATACAGGACATGTCAGTAATGGAGGATAGGTTACAACTTGCGCCGTAAAGAGACTCGCTGAGATGCTGACAGGCACGAAAATAGATAAACACATAAACACAACTTAAATTTTCGGCCAGGGACCTCGTCAGAAAAAGAAACGCATACATTCACGCAATCGTTCAGACAACTATAGACACACAACCACCACGTCCGGCCACTCCAGGGCCACAAGCATGGGGTTTGAACTTCTCAATTATAGGGTAATGACATACAAAAAAAATCAAAATATTGTTAAAAATTGTAAAGCAACCCTCATTGGACCACTTCATATGGATTGACCCTATTATGATTTATAGTTTAGTCAATCTTAAGTTCATAACTTGATTAATGATAATAAATTATCCACAGGGATGATAAATTATTTTTCAAGAGAGATAAATTGGCTGGCCAGAACTTACCTTTATGTTGTACCGCTGATAGTCACACACAGAAAGAAAAAGAACAAGCTTTTGGAAGTGCGTTCCTTCTTCAGGTAGAAGAGAAGGAAAGAAAAAAGGAATGGGAACGGTAAGGGAACGCAATTCACGTTCTAGGTCATGAGGACGATGATAGAGGATTGTGGAAGTCAGAGATACTTCATAACTTGTAATTATGTATCATATGACCACATCACTGGCTAATTATTGCTAGTTGTCATACTGCAATAAAGCAAACAATGCTATCAAATCATATGTGAGTTTTAGAAAGTTTACTGTTGTACCTCTATGTACACGTGTGCTAGCTATCCCTGTGTGGTGCGCATTCATATCCCACCCCCACCCCCACGCTACTAAGTGCTGGCACCTTTGGTGGTTTGACTTTTTGTTCATTATTTCATGATTTTAACCATTTTGATTTTGTCATCTGTAACGGGGATTTGGGCTTTGTCCTTTAAAACTACTGAGTTGTAATTCATCTTAATGTTTGTTTTATTTTTACATATACTTTGTTATTCTAATAAGGCGCTAGGGAGTTTTATTTTATGCCAAGGCTCTGAGGTTCAGATGTTTCTGTGAATTCCAGATGGGGGCTGGAGTTGAGGAAGACGATCTATTTCTTCTGTCAGATTTCTTGTTTTGGCTTTGCTTTGATCCTGAATAGTTTTAAAGTTGAGTTTTCTGTTGCATCTCTCTTGCTCTTGTCCATCTAGGTGCTTAGTGCTTTAAAATAATTTTGCAGCATTGGTTTTAGTATCTCTAGTATTTTGATATTTGTATTGCTTGATGTGCCCCATGATGTGCACCCATATAACATTGATGAAAGAATAATTGTTTTGTGTATTTTTTTTTTTTTTTTTTTAGTCTCTTTTTTGTAAGATACGGGGTTTGTACAGAAACTTACTGTCAGGGTGCAATTGCTGAAACACCGTAGTTGAAGAACTGCAGCTGCTAATTTCCTGTTTACGGCTAGATGGCAGTTGCAATACAGGAGAATACTAGAGAGCCTATGGTGGATCTTCACATGCCCCTAAACTACATCACCAAAGGCGGTGCAAACTGTCAGGTCTTATGTGTCATAACTCACACTCACATCAAATGTCAGTTAAAAAAAAAAAAAAAAAAAAAAAAAAAAGTGAAGCCAAGCAAGATGTCAAGTAAGGATGCAGGGTGCAGAATCGAAGTTAAACATACTGGGAAGAAACGTGAAATGGGGGAAATTTTAACATTGATCTTATGGGTTTCTCACAGAAGGTCTTAGAATTCATGGTGTTAAATCGAAGTCCCACTGTAATGACTTTCCCCTCCCCCGTCTCTACCAAGGAAGGGGTTAGAAGGGGTCATAGACTTACTCAGGAGGTTGAGAAGAGAATTTGAACCTCAATAGTGCATGACAAATACTATGGCATATATTCATGCACAACTTAAAAGTTTCTCCTGTGATAAAAATGCTTTCAGAAAGCAGATAAAATTATCTGATGTGAGAATTAAATGAGAATGATGGTTTAAATACACACTACTTTTTTTGCACAATAACCCCCTTCCCCCTTCAGCATCACTGAATCGGTGAACGGTCACACCATTATCAAAGATTCACTCATAATTGTGTCTACAATGTGCACAGCCAAATAATGGTTCTGCGTAGGAATTCTGATCTCGATAAATTGTGACTCAAGCATTTCAGGAACTTGGAATTGACACAGATCTGTGAATAATGTCAATGCGACAATGAATATCAGTTCTCATTTGAAAACTTATGCATTTAGCTGATAAATATTTTTCACTGACATTGGTTGACCAGATTACTGATCCTACAATATTTTCCCAAAGAAAATAGAATATTTTCAACACTTTATAGATCATGAAATTCTCTATTTAATCCAAGCTAATTGGTGGTATAGTGCTTAATAACTGGACTCACATTTAAGAAGATTGGTGTTTAAATTACCATTTGCCCATACAGATTTATTATTTGTTTCTATATATTACCCTGATTGAATGCCAAGTCCTTTGAAAAGGACAGTTCCAATTTCCTTCTCCATCCTTCTCAAATACAATCATCTGTTCCAGTGTAATGACTTGTTACTAACATAACATTAAATCTTGCAATGTCCCTTTCTTCTTTTCTCTAATATGTACATAAGAAATAAAATTTTTGTGGAGGCCTATAATTTCTTGTTAATTAATGTACACTGCTGTGATAGTTCCAGCAATATGTCGTCCACATACAATATAAACGTCACAATAAGTACAGTAGAACCTCATTTTTATGCTTTTCAAGTGACTTCAGTAAAATGGTGTAAAATGCAGGAAGTAGTGTTTTAAATGGTAAAATGTGCTTACTGGATCAGCCTTGCATTTTCGTAGTTTATTTGTGATATATTTACATAATAGGCATCTAAATACTCACCAGGAAGTTTATTATACAATAAAGGTTATCCAAATTTTTACTATTTTAAACACAGGGCAGAACTGGTAATTTTATGGGAAGTAGAAATTTTTGACGTAATTTCATTCATTATAATTGAGGACGCTGCTGCCAGGCTATGTAACACATCTTCAAAATTACTGCCTTTTACTGGCATTAATTATTTATGTAGTAAAACTCCTAAAGTTATGTTCTTTTTGTATTTTTCGATGTTTCACTCGACAGTATTAGAGAATTTATTCATGTTCTCGAGTGCAAACATATGCATAAGTATTTTTTGTGACGTTTGCCTAGGATTGGCATTTCACACTATTACCGCTTTTTTGAGGTTGTGGGTATTATGATACCAAACTTTGACAGATAATGTTCTTTATGAATCACAAAAAAAGTATCACAAAAACAATGCAACTCTTTATTCTCACATCAACAAAGCAACTGGTTCTGATTGTTTGAGGACACGCCAGCTGCTCTGGCAAAGAAGCTGGTGGAAAGAGTAACTACATCGTCACAAATCGGTGCGTCGTAAGTCAACTAGATACATACTGCCATCAATGATACACAAAATACACGTTTGATTAAATGCAAAGTGTCAAGAAACTCGACTGTGAATAATTTTTAAGTGCTATACTTTAAGGGGAAAGCCATGCTAGCATCAATTTATGTAGATTGTCATTTTTTCTTCACGAATATGCTTTCAAAAAGTGTAAAATGCAGGAAAAGTGTAAATATGATAATGCAAAAATGAGGACGAATTAACATTGTGAACATAGGAAATTTGACGGGACCGACAAAAAATGGTGTAAATGGCAGGAAAATATAAAAACTGGGAACGGTAAAACGAGGTTTTACTGTAGTTACCAACCATGGTGGAATATTGTGAATAGTTAATAATAAACAGAAATGACAAAGAGATTATATAAGTATGCCTCTTTGATGAATACTGTTTTCTTTAACAGCCTATGTTACCTGTTACTGCGGCATGTGTCATGTGTGCACTGGATGGGTGGGGCCAAGCACCTGTTCTTCCTATTCCGAAGACAAATCGTGAGTCCCCCAGCTCACTGATGGAATGCTGCATCTGCTACGAGATCATTCATCCTGACTGCATAGCTAAGACAGTAAGTAATACATCTTTCAAATCATTACTTTGGAAACAATTATTTCTTCAGATTTTTTTCACTTTGTATTTACCTCATTTATACTGTACCTTTTCAATAGGCTGTTTAGTGCTGCCCCTTTTATGACACCCTTCCCTTCCCTCCCCTCGCCCTCACTCCCCTCGCCCTCCCCTCCCTTCGGTTCCCTTCCCTCCCCACCCCACCCCTCCTTAATATGTTTGATGATTTCACTTAGTAGACGATTAAGTAAAGTGTTGTGTTGTGTGAACCATGTGTTATTATGTTCTCAATTATTTTTCAATAGATAGATTGGCTGGCCAGTACTTACCTTTTTTGCTGTACTGCCAATAGTTACACACAGAAATAAAACAAACTTTCGGAACTGTGTTCCTTCTTCAGGTAAGAAAGAAGGGGAAAAAAGAAGAAAAAAGAAATGGGAAAGGAAGGGGAATATAATTCACGACCTAAGTCATGAGGTTGGTGTTGGTGGATTGTGGAAGTCAGAGATACTGTGTAGTAGTACTGAACCATGCCAAAGAGAATATATATATATAGAGAGAGAGAGGAAATATCAAGCAGCAAAGAGAAGAAAAGATGTGTGAACTGAATGATGCTGAGGGTTGTAGGAGGGGTGGGGGGTCAAAATGTTTTTGCTTAATAGGGAAAGATGGAAACAAAAACAAACACACACACACACACACACACACACACACACAGAGAGAGAGAGAGAGAGAGAGAGAGAGAGAGAGAGAGAGAGAGAGAGAGAGAGAGAGAGAGAGAGAGGGGGGGGGGGGGGATAAGGAAGGGATAATGACTATGTGAGTTCACACTGGAGGAGGGGGAGGGGTTAGTGTAGATTAGCCCAGGGGGGTGGCGAGAGGAGAGGATATGTTGGAGGGCAAGTTCCCACCTCCATAGCTCTGAGGGATTGGTGTTAATTGGTAGTATCCAAATGGCACGTGTGGTGTAACACGTGCCAAGATCCCTGGAGTCATGCTCGCCACAGGTTATTGGGTGTCCCCCAGGCGAACAGTCTGTGACCATTCGTCTGCTCAGCCAATTTGTTGGTAGTCATACCAACATAAAAGGCTGCACAGTGGACACATGTCAGTTGATATATGACATGTGTTGTCTCACAGGTGGCCCTGCTTTGAATAGGGTAGGTTTTTCCTGTGGTGGAGCTGGAGTATGTAATAGTGGGAGGATGCATTGGACAGGTTTTGCAGCGGGGTTGGTTGCAGGGGTAGGAACCATTAGGTAGGCAGGGTGGTTTTGGGATGTTGTAAAGTTGGACGAGGATGTTGTGGAGGTTGGGAGGATGCCGGAAGCCTACTCTGGGTGGTGTGGGAAGAACAGTTTGGAGTGATGATCTCATCTTAGGCATGACTTGAGAAAGTCATAGCCCTGTCGGAGCAGTTTGTTGACGCATTCCAGGCCAGGATGGTACTGGGTGACTAAGGGGGTGTTTCTGTGTGGTCTGGGATTAGGAACATTGTTGTTGGAAGGGGAGGAATGTACAGCTCGGGAGATCTGCTTGTGGACGAGCTCTGTAAGGTAGTTGCAGGAGAGGTAAGCATTGGATAGATTGTTGTTGTAGGTGACGAGGGATTCGTTACTGGAGCAGATACGTTTCCCACTGATGCCTAGGCTGTAGGGAAGGAATCGTTTAATATGGAAGGGATGGCAGCTGTCAAACTGAAGGTACTGTTGCTTGTTTGTGGGTTTAATATGGACTGAGGTGTGGATGTGGGACTTGGCAAGGTGAAGGTCAACATCAAGGAAGGTGGCTTGAATTTTAGAGAAGGACCAGGTGAATTTTAGGTTGTAGAAGGAGTTAAGATTGTGAAGGAAGTTCAGAAGGGTTTCTTCTCCACGAGTCCAGACCACAAAGATATCTATACCAAACGGGGGGATGCAACTTCTGTGTCTTAAGGAATGCCTCTTCCATGTGGCCCATGAAGAGGTTGGCATAGGAAGGGGCCACCTGGTACCCAAAGCTGTCCTTCTGATTTGTTTGTAGGTCTGGCCCTCAAAGTTGAAGTAATTATGGGGGAGGATGAAATCAGCTAGTGTAATGAGGTTTTTGGGAGGCTTTCAGATGGGCATTGGGAAAGATAGTGTTCCAGGACTGAGAGACCATGAGTGTGGGGGACGTTGGTGTAGAGGGATGTAGCATCTATGGTGACAAGGAAACTTTCAGCTGGGAGGGGCATAGGGATGGATTTGAGGTGTTCCAGAAAGTGGTTTGTGTTTTTTTATATATGATGGGAGCTAGCATGTTATAGGTTGGAGGTGTTGGTCTACCAGAGTTGAGACATGTTCTGTGGAGCTTTGAAGCCTGCTACAATGGGATGGCCAGGATGCTTCTCTTTATGAATTTTAGGGAGTAGGTAGAAGGTCGGGGTGCGAGGATCAGGTGGAGAGAGAGAAGTTATAAGGAGGCAGTGGTGAGAGATTTTGACACACCTAGGGTTTTAAGGATTTTCTGTAGTTCAGCCTGGACTGAGGGTATGGGGTCACGAGGTACAGGTTTGTAGGTAGAGTTGTCAGAGTTGACGCAGCCCTTCCGCCACATACTCCCCTCGATCAAGTAGCACAGCTGTGGAACCCTTGTCCGCTGGGAGAATTACAATGGAGCAGTCTGCTTTCAGCTCTCAGATGGCTTTGGATCAATTACTTGAGTATGCATAAGTATTTCCCTATTAACTTAAAAGAATATGGATTCTTAGTCACATCTTATCTATTTTGATCACTTGTTTTATAGGCATGCAAGATTTTTGTGTTCCATAGCAAACTGCTGCTTAGTGAACAATTGGTATAACAAATGGAAATAGTACACAAAGGAATTGTATGACAGAACATGTTAATTAAGTATGGGATAAGAAAAGAGTAGGTAGTAGTTGATGATGTTGATGTCAATGGCAGAGGAGACGGGAGACTGCTAGAATAGTTTGGGAAACCCATAAAAGATATACTGGAGAACAATGCAAATGGATTTGGGACAATGTTGGTGACAGCATGAAAATGTTCCTTTGAAAATGATTTAGTCCTCTCTACAACACTTAGGAGAATTTATTGGTGTATTTTAGAAACAGCCGTTATGTAGGACCCCAGACCAAACAAATATTTTCATAATCAATATCTTATTTCCAGGCTGTTGTTCTTCTGCACAAGTCCTGTCAGAATAATCTGCTATAGTCACCTCAGTTTGTTTCTACCATTTACATTTCCTTGTTATCGTCTTTTGGCAACAGGTAAATTCCTCTTATCACTTCTAGCTCCTCCCTTCCAGTACTTTATATCTTAAAGGTTCATATATACTGTTCAATACTGTATACCATCACTTTTAGCTATTCTTTTGTTTGTTCTCATACTGTACTGACAGCACTGTGCCAAGAACCTTCTCTGGATAATATTTCACTTTGTGTCTACACTATTATCTGTGTTACACACCAAGTCAATGTTGTGCCCATTAATTTTGGTCCCCTATTCAATAATTTTGTGAAATTGTTCTTTAGTGTCACGGATGCAAGCATTGAATATGAAGGTCAGAGAGAGAGAATACCCTCGCCTACACCTTTCTTCTGAATTGTGAATGTCTTGACAGATAACGTTTTCAGATACCTTTTGGAGACCTACAAAGGCTATGTAAGTTGCTTAAATATTTGTTTTATGAAGCCTCAGTGCCAGAATCCACAAAGGACATTTTTCACATAATGTATCCTACACCTTCTCTTCAATTCTCCTCAGAATTAATTTTGAGGTTTTCTGACTTTTTGAAATTCTTTTAAGGTGCAGTACTGTTCACATTATGTAGCTATCACTTTCTTTTTTGTAGGTGCATGGCTTATTTCTGGAAATTGGTTAGTACTTCTCCTTTGTTGTATCAAGTTTTACATAGGAACCCATTTCTGGAAAAATCGTCCAATAACACCATGAACACTCTACTGCAAGCTCTTTGATTTCCATATTTTGGGAGAACGTACTGTGGACCAAATTTGGGGGGGGGGGGGGGGGGGGCTAGTCCAGTAAACATGGTCTCTAAAATGTGTGCCAAGAGCTATGTGCACTTGAGTAGCAAAAGAGATGTGTTCATCAATATTGAAGATGAAGAAGGGCTCATAGATCTCAATGTAGGCATTTAGAGCCTATGTCCAGTAGGCACTTTTTATAGAGTGTGACCGTGCACATGCTTGTTGCTCATTTGAATAAACAGGTCATCTCAGAGTCAATGAACAAGTCAAATTAAGATGAAGTGAAATATTAATTATCTACTGGTCCACGACCTACAGTCATGTGCTGACTAAATCAGGAACAGAAACAACTGTTTTCAGATGCCATATTTTCATGGCCTAGGAAATCAGGTCTTAACATGTAAACACAACTACGGGAATAGCCTTATGAAATTTTGTTTTTGTCTTCCAGAAGATATGTCACATATTAACATAATGAATAGATGACAGCTTGATGCTAACCACTGAGTTGGAAACGAGACAGTGATCAGAATGGGAATGGCTGCGGGGCCTGCCTGCAACCAGAAGTCACCGCAATTGTATCGGAACAGGACCGCTAAATGGGACCGACTAGGAGCACCTAAGTGAATGGTGAACTTCTGTTCCTCATACGTAGTTCCTCATTCATTCAATTCACTTTTGTGAAACATTTCTTTGGAACTGACCCATCTCTGTGGAGCAGATCTTTCATCAAGTATCTAAAGCTGCGGCCAATCGCCTCAACCAGAGTATAACAGCCAGGCTACATAAGTAGGTGTAGATGATTTTTTAGTGGCCAAATGCCTAACTACCATTGCTACAATAAAAATAAAGGAAGTTTTATTTTTATATGTTTGAAGTTTTCAGGTTGTACATGGGATTTAAGTTTGTCAATTTAAAAGAAAATTGGGAAAAAAATGATAACACTGGACTTCATTGTAAGGGGTTAAGAAACATCGTCACTCAAGTAATAGCAGAAGAAATTGCTAGATATGAACTAGGATGGCATACGAGCAGCAGATTTGGTGTGATGTTGTATGCACCCCTTCTGTAGAAATTAAGTGAAATACTTTGTAAATAAAATTGGCTGATGTTTCAGCTTTCTTCCTCCATAAATGGCGAATTAATTTTACAGGAAGTCTTCATTAACTGAACATGTAGATTGTCATAACTAGCACATGAAATGTAATGAATTGATATATTGTTTAAGAGATGTTGCTGAATAAGTACATTATTTCTTATGTTTTTCCAGATTCCAGATACAGAAGGTATTGTGAATGAAGATCTTCCAAACAGCTGGGAGTGTCCAAAATGCTGTAAGGAAGGGAAGAATGTTGAATATAGGGTAAGAATGGGAGTCATATATTCATTTATTTTTATCATAAATATTACTTCTCATCACCGTGTTTTTTTGTGGGGACGCCATTTTTCCCGTATTACTTATCCAAAATTAATGATTGAGGTATCAACTATTATCAATCTGCTTAACTAACAGGCATGACAGCTCTTGCAGTTGTTTAGTCTTTATGCAATTATGGCTTATCACGAGATTTGTTTCACATGTCGATGCACAAGAGCTGTTGGGATTGTTCACTTTGTTCAAGCAAGTGTTGTGTTCTGAGTGAGTGAACTGAATTACCTCAACATTCATCATCATTCTATTTAATTATATGAATTTTCTAACTGTGAGACTAATAATTGTTACTACTATTTAAAGTTTATTTTCTTTTATACATATGTACCTGCATCTGTGTTTTCTCCATTACTATCTTACCTATCTGTGACTGATCAGGATAGAATGCAAATTATTTGCAGGGGTCAATGAGTTTCTTATTTATTTATTTATTTATTCTTTTTATGCTACCCTGCTAACTTTAAAAGACATTATTGTTAGGGATGGGTCGAACCCCAATTTTTCCTAATTGAATCTTCCAAATCTCGAACCTAAATAATCTGTCAACTCAGGTACATGTATTTAAAAAGAATTACTACTCTTATCACAGCCAGTGATGAAGGTAAAGCCTTCTGGGATGAATTCCAAATGACAATATTACAATAAAATTTAAGAAATTAAAATTTCTTTTAGATTTTCATTTTAAATCCTAAGAAATTTTTAATACCCTTCTCCCATTAAAAGAAATTTGTGTGAAACATTTTGAGATATATGTTTTTAGATCCTCTAAAAGATAATAAACTTTGTTCAGTGTAATACAAACTTTCATTTTCTCACTCAAACATTTAATATAACGTAACTTGTCTGCACAGAATTTTTATTTGTAGAAGATTTAAAAATCACTACTAGAAGTGAGTTGCCGTACTTGATTTCTGATTATTCCCATTCAGCATAAGAATAATACAAATGTAAACATTAATGTAATACATATATTCTCAAGTTGTAATGCTTACATTTGTATTATTCTTATAGCGAAGAGAGTGTGGAATTTACAAATCGCGATTCATGGGAAAAATCCCTTGCCCCTAATAGAAGATCACGTAAGTTGTAGCACAAAGGCAGTGGTTGTACCCTGAGGCATATTGATGCAACACCGACTTGCCAGTCGGCTTTACACAGTAGCTTTTAGATAAGACTTCAAATGTGCAGCTATTGTAGCAACACAAAAAACTTGGTAAATAAGAATGGAAATACCTAGGAAACTAAACAGAAAAATAAAACAATTTTATTAGACTCATAATACAAATTTTACGAAAAGCAATTAGATATCGGTACGGTAATTCTGAATCACTATCACCTGTTGTTGTGGTCTTCAGTCCGCAGACTGGTTTGATGCAGCACTCCACGCTACCCTGTCCTGTGCAAGTCTCTTCATCTGAGAATACATTCGGCAACCTACATCCTTTTGAATCTGCTTACTATATTCGTCCCTCGATCTCCCTCTAAGATTTTTACCCCACTTCCTTCTTTCTAATGCTAAGTTGACGATTCCTTGATGTCTCAGAATGTGTCCAACCAATCTATCCCTTCTCTTAGTCAGGATATGCCAGAAACTCCTTTTCTCCCCGATTTGGTTAAGCACCTCCTCATTAGTTACGTGATCTACCCATCTAATTTCCATCATTCGTCTGTAGCACAACATTTCAAAAGGTTCTATTATGTTTTTATCTGAACTCCTTATCGTCCACGTTTCACTCCCATACAATGCTACACTCCAGACAAATGCTTTCAGAAAGGACTTCCTAGCATTTAAATTAATATTGGATGTTAACAAGTTTCGCTTCGTTAGAAACGCTTTTCTTCCCATAGCCATTCTGCATTTTATATCTTCTTTACTTCGGCCATAAGAAGTTATCTTGCTACCCAAATAACAAAATTCATCTACTAATTTTATTGTCTCATTTCCTAATCTAGTTCCTTCAGCATCGCCCGATTTTCTGATATTGCATTCCATTACCTTTGTTTTACTCTTGTTAATATTCATCTTGTATCTTCCTTTCAAGTCACTGTCCATTCCATTCAATTGCTCTTCCAGATCCTTTGCAGTCTCTGACATAATTACTATGTCATCGGCAAACCGCAAACTTTTTATTTCTTCTCCCTGAACTTTAATTCCCTCTCCAAATTTCTCCTTCCATTCCTTCACCGCCTGCTCAATGTACAGATTGAACAACATTGGTGAAAGGCTACAACCCTGTCTCACTCCCTTCCCAACCTCTACATCCCTTTCTTGCCCTTCGACTCAAATAACCGCTGTCTGGTTTTTGTATAGGTTGAATATAACTCTTCTCTCCCTATATTTTACCCCTGCTACCTTCAGAATTTGGAATAGTGTATTCCAGTCGACATTTTCAAAAGCTTTCTCCAAATCGACAAACACTAAAACTTAGGTTTCCCTTTCCTTAGCTTATCTTCTAAGATAAGTCGTAATGTATTGCCTCCCGTGTCCCTACATTTCTCCTAAATCCAAACTGATCCTCTCTGAGGTCAGCTTCTATCAGCTTTTCCATTCTACTGTAGATAATTCGTGTTAAAATTTTGCAACCATGACTTATCAAACTGATAGTTCTGTAATTTTCACACTTGTCTGCACTTGCTTTCTTTGGAATTGGAATAACGATATTCTTCTTGAAGTCGGATTGTATTTCCCCCGTCTCATACACCTTGCATACTATGTGATACAACATGTAACATCAGCTAACATGGCTTTGCCATGCAGTTACTGCAAACGGCTGAAAGCGAGGGGAAACTACATTCGTTACTTCTCCTGAGGACATGCAGCTCTACTGTATGACTATATGATGATGGCGTCTTCTTGGGTAAAATATTCCGGAGGTAAAATAGTCCCCCATTCGCATCTCCGGGCGGGGTCTACTCAGGAGGATGTGATCATCAGGAAAGGCAACACTGGCATTTTATGGATCGGAGAGTGGAATGTTAGATCCCTTAATCGGGTAGGTAAGCTAGAAAATTTGAAAAGAGAAATGGATAGGTTAAAGTTAGATACGGTAGGGATTAGTGAAGTTCGGTGGCAGGATGAACAGGATTTCTGGTCAGGTGAGTACAGGGTTATCAATACAAAATCAGTTGGTGGTAATGCAGGAGTAGGTCTGATAATGAATAAGAAAATAGGAGTACGGGTAAGATACTATGAACAGCATAGTGAACTCATTATCGTAGTAAAGATAGACATGAAGCCAACACCGACCACAGTGGTGCAAGTTTATATGCCAACTAGCACGGCCGATGATGAGTATATCGAAAAAATGTTTGAGGAGATAAAAGAAATCATTCAGAAAATTAAGGGAGACGAAAACTTGATAGTGTTGGGGGACTGGAACCCGGTAGTAGGAAAGAGAAGAGAAGGAAATGTAGTAGGTGAATATGGACTGGAGAAAAGGAATGAAAGAGGAGATCGCTTGGTAGAATTTTGTGCAGAGCACAATTTAGTGATCACCAACACTTGGTTTAAACATCATGACAGAAGGCTGTATATGTGGAAGACACCAGGAGACACTGGAAGGTACCAGATTGACTTTATAATGATAAGGGATGGATTTAGAAACCAGGTTCTAAACTGCAAGATATATCCAGGGGCAGATATGGAATCTGACCATAAGTTACTAGCTATAAACTGCAGATTAAAACTTAAGAGATTGCAGAAATGTTAGGAGATGGAACATGGACAAATTGAAGGAACCAGAGGTGGTTGAGAGTTTCAGAGGGAGCATTAGGCAAGGATTGGCTGAAACGGAGGAAAATAATACAGTAGAAGAAGAATGGGTAGCTCTGAAGGATGGGATCGTGAAGGCAGCAGAGGATCATATAAGCAGAAGGAAAAGGCCTAATAGAAATCCCTGGATAACACAGGATATACTGAATTTAATTGATGAGCGGAGAAAATATAAAAATTCAGCAAGTGAAACAGGAAAAAGGAAGTACAAATGTCTGAAAAATGAGTGACAGGGAGTGCAGACTGGCTAAGCAGGAGTGGCTAGAGGACAAATGCAGAACCGTAGAAGAATGCATAACTAGGGGAAAGATAGATACCGCCTACAGGAAAATAAGAGATATTCGGAGACAAGAAAAGCAGCTGTATGAATATCAAGAACTCGGACGGAAAACCAGCACTAAGCAAACAGGGGAAAGCTGAATTGTGGAAGGAATATATCAAGAGCCTATACAAAGGAAATAAACTTGAAGGCAGCATTCTCTAAATGAAAGACGAAGTGGAGGTAGATGACATAGGAGATCTGATACTGCGAGAAGAATTTAACAGAGCCATGAAGGGCTGAAACAAGGCCCCTGGAGTAGATGATATTCTGACTGAACTGCTGATATCGTTAGGAGAGCCAGTCGTGAAAAAGTTGTATCACTATCACATGATTTCTGGTTATTTAGTTCCTTCTACTACAGAACATCATCCCTCTTACAGTCTAGTGCATTCGATATTGAACATTTTAAATGTCTGTTACACAATCTGATTTGGAACCCACTTCCATGTATCATCATACCATTGGCACACTTGTGCGTTTTACACGACCCATTGGTGTCAGTTGTCTGCCACTTTTCGAAAGGAAGTCGCTGTACATAAGGAGCTTAGAATATTCTAACCTCCTTGGTGTACTTGTGTTTAAGCTTGACCTTAAACGAATTATTGAAACTGACGTCAAGTGCTTGTTGAATTGACGTCATCCTGCATGGATGGTGCATGAGTAGAACTTTTTTTCACATAATAAATAACTTTCTTCTTTAAATCCTAGTGTTTCATTACAGTACACATACCCCACCATTTTACAAAATTCGATGAAACAATATGTGAAATCAGAATGAGGCAACTCGTGCAAGAATCCTAAAGCCTTATGTATTGTTGGTATTTACGTAAAGGAACTTATTTTTGTCGCTACTAATATTTGAAAGGCTACTACCTGTGAAGTTTAGCAATACTAAAGTTCTATTGCCTGGTAGGGTGGTTTATTAAAATTCAATAATTGAAACTAAAAAGATAATTAGACTAGTCTTCCTTCTATTTTATTTTTCAAGAGAAAAAGTCTTAGTGCCAGTACAGTAAAACCTCGTTTTTACATTCTCGGTTTTTACGTTTTCCCGCCATTTACACCATTTTTTGTCGGTCCCATCAAATTTCCTATGTTTACAATGTTAATTCACCCTCGTTTTTGCATTAACATATTTACGCTTTTCCCGCGTTTTACGCTTTTTGAAAGCATGTTTTTGAAGAAAAATGACGTAATGTACATACATTGACACTAGCATGGCTTTCCCCTTAAAGTATAATGCTTAAAAATTATTCGCATTCGAGTTTCTTGACACTTTGCGTTTATTCAAACGTATATTTCGCGTTTCGTTGTTGACTTAAAGACGCGCCGATTTGTGGCAATGTAGTTCTTCTTTTCAGCAGCTTCTTTGGCAGAGTGCCTGGCATGTACTCAGACAAACAGAACGGTTTGTTAACGAGAGAATGACGCTCATATGTGGCTGTGTAGTTCGTCTTTCCTCTAGCTTCTTTGCCAGAGCGGCTGGCGAGTACTCAAACAATCAGAACCAGTTGCTTTGTTGAAGTGAGAATAAATAGTTGCGTTGTTTTTGTGATACATATTTCTGGTTAATAAAGAACTTTATCTGTCACAGTTGGGTATCATAATACCCACAACCGCAAAAAAAGCGATAATAGTGAGAGATGCCGATTCCATGCAAACATCACAAAAATACTTACGCATATGTTTGTACTCGAGAACGCAAATAAATTCTTGAATATTGTCGTGTGAAACATCGAAAAATACAAAACTAACGGAACTGTAGGAGTTTTACTATGTAAATAATTAATTCCGGTAAAAGGCAGTAATTTTGAAGATGTGTTACATAGCCTGGCAGCGGCGCCAAACGATATCTATCGAAGCGGTTCAGGTAATTTTGAAGATGTGTTATAGCACAGCAGTGGCGTCCTCGATTATGATGACTGAAATTACGTCAAAAATTTCCACTTCCCATAAAATTACCAGTTTTTCCTGGCGCTTAAAATAGTAAAAATTTGGATAACCTTTATTGTATAATCAACTCCCTGGCGAGTATTTAGATGTCTATTATGTACATATATCACACACAAACTACGAAAATGCAAGGCTGATGCAGTAAGCATATTTTACCATTTAAAACATTATTTCCTGCTTTTTACATTTTCCTGCATTTTACACCATTTCACTGAAGTCCTCTGAAAAGCGTAAAAACGAGGTTCTACTGTATTTATATTTGCGCCTGCAAAGCAAGTCACTACTTATATTAGATGGGAGTAAGTTACTTGTGGCGACTCCTAGCGCCATTTTTCAGAACTTTGTACTCTTAATTAGTTTAAGCGTGAGGAAGTCCTTTAAGGCATTTGTGTGGAGTGTTGCCTTGTATAGAAGTGAAACATTGACAATAAACAGTGCAGACAGGAAGAGGAAAGAAGTTTTTGAAATAAGAACAATGCTGAAGATTAGGTGGGTGGATCACGTAACTAATGAGGAAGTACTGATCAGAATTGGGGAGAAAAGGAATTTCTGGCATACTTTGACCAAAAGAAGGGATCGATTGATAGGACACATTCTTAGACATAAAGGAATTGTGAATTTAGCATTAGAGGGAAGTGTGTGGGGCGAAAATCTTAGAGGAAGACCGAGAGGTGAATATAGTACCCAAATTCAAATGAATGTAGGTTGCCTTTCTTATGAGGGGATGAAGAGGCTTGCTCAGGATAAAGTAGGGTGGAGAGCTGCATCAAACCAGTCTCCGGATTCAAGATCACAACAACAGGGGAAATGTAAGTTGGTGTCAGTATGATCTGTCTACAGATGAACTTTAAATGCAAGCCTTCTAAATTTCCTCTGTCGTGTTCCTCAGAAAGAATGTCACCTATCTTCCAGTGATTCCTGTTTGAGTTCTGAATCTGCTAACAATCATATCTTAATTGAAACTACCAGTGACAAATTTAGCAGCTCACCTGTGAATTACTTATATGTCTTCCTTTAAACCTATCAGATTGGGGAGTCCAAACCCTGGAGCAGTTCTTAGGAAAGGGTTGCTCTAGTATTCTATAACTAGTCTCCTTTACATATGAACGACATTTCTCCAAAATTCTCTCAATCAACGAAGTCAATTACCCACCTTTCCAATAAATGTTCTTACACAGCATGTTCAAGTTTGTTGCTCTGTAGTGTTGAAAGTGTATTTTCAGCATGACTTAGTCAAACTGTACACAACCATTTTTACATTTGGACATTATTCTCACATGTTACTACATTTACAGCTAGTTGCCAATTATCTCATATGGTAGAAATTTTATCTTAAGCCTTCTAATTTCATCGTAAAGTCATCAAAAAGGCATCTTCCCATACGACACAGCATCATCAGCAAACCGCCATAGTTTGTTACCCAGTTTCTACGAGACCACCCTACTGCCTGTAACCGTGTTTAACGGTAGCACTTTTCTGCAGTACCTTTCCCAGTTTGTTTAGATTTGATGCATACATATCACCAAAGATGTGTTCCCCATTTATTACTTTATTTACACACCCATTTTTCAAGCAAATACTTGCCACTGTCATTCTTCTTGACACACTTTTTCACTCCATAACACCCAATAAATTTAGGCAGCACAATGGTGTCATGAAAATTGCAGTTGACGACATTGTAGTGTGTGCTGATGATTGCAATGAAGACTCATCAAATACAGATACAATGGCATAGTAGAGCTCATCTCACACAGATCATCTCAAACTGAATCTTCCTGTACTGCCACATCCAAGAGTGACTGTAAAAGTCAATTAACATACATCGTGAAACTTTAGAATGTAATGTTCTTCAATGTTGTATTTGTTTTATTACAGTAGGATTTTATTTAACATTCTGTGTAATTATAATTTAGTATCATTCCTGGTGTTACGCCTCTTCTAGCATAAGCTGTGTGTACAACAGTTTTAGTAGAACACAGATGTAGGATGCGTGCACTGCTGGAGGGGGGGGGGGCAAGACTTGATTCCCCACACCTTTCTGCTATCGTATAATGACATTAGTCTTTATTCATTTACACTCATGGCCAACTGCCACTATACAGAGTAGAGTAAAAGGTAGTTGAGTTATGCACTTTTTATTTTGCAAAATTTCTTAATCTGTTTGTTTTCTAAATTGGGCTTCAGCCAATGATTTGAAATTGTAATTCATTTGATAGCTGAAATTCTTCCCATTTTTTGTGTATTTCAAACTGTAAGTCAGGGGTGGGCAAATAGCGGCCCATGGGCCACCTATGGATCTTCTGTGGTCCACAAAGACATTGCCAAAAATATTCCGAGAAACTAGATTTACTTCCCTACGCAAGCAAAAATTTCGACTATAATAGACGTCATATGCAAGCGAAGCGCAGATTCTATTGGCGCAGCCACCATGGGCACAGCTGATACTACTATTCATGCAAACTTTGTTCTAGTTCAACCCATTGGCTGATAGGAACATAGGTCCCATTGCTGGTGTTGTGAACACAATCGGAACAAAGGCGCTCCATCACAGACAGCAAAATTCTTGAGGATGGGGGCAGAGTATGAAGACGTAATTTATCATTGTAGTGTGAGGTGGTTGAGCCTGGGGAAAGAGTTGGCAAGAGTTCGTGGCATTGCAGGATAAAATTATCTTATTTCTGGTACGAAGAAGGTATCTCACCATTTCGTTACAAAAATAGGATATTAGAAATGGAGATATGAGATGTTAGCAGCTGATGTATTTGAAAAACTAAATGTGCTGAATGTGACACTGCAGGGAAATTGATTGTCTGAACATGAAATGTGGTTGAATGTGAAAGCATTCAAATCAAAATTGCAAGCAAATGAAGGCAATTCTTGTCATTTCCCTTTACAAGGAAAATAGAACCTGCCAGGAAAAAAAAGGTTCAAAAAATTGGACCTAACTGCAGTGGTTATCGGTTCCTAAACTTAGTCACTTAAACTTACTTATCTTAAGGACATCACAAACACCCATGCCCAAGGGAGGACTCGAACCGCTGACATGGAAGGGCCATGTGCACCGTAGCAGAGCGCCTCTGCGCGCACAGCTATTCCACCTCGGCTCATTCCAGAAAGAGTGTATTGTAAGATTAGACATCATGAGCACAGTTTGGAGGCTGAATTTGCATGATTATTTCAGGACTTAAAATTGAACCTAAATTCAATCTGCTGTTGTATTCCATCACTGCTGCTGCTGAGACACCACCGGAGGTGTTGCAACTTGGACTTACTGATGTGCAGGCAGACCATATAGTGAACAAATTGTTTAATGCTGTGACATTGACTTTTACAAATCATTGTCGACTGAAAGTTTTCCATGTATAAAGACATTTGCTGGGAAAATATTCTCCATATTTGGTTCTACATATACTTGTGAGTGAAGATTTTCTTGCTTGAAGATCAAGAGCAAATACCAAATGTCTGTAACAGTCTTTAACTTACAGGTCGTGATGAAATTTTCAACTAGCAATCTCCTCTCGATCTAAAAAAAAAGGATGGATTTGTCTTATTAAATTTGTTCTGAAATTATATATTCTTGGACTTATTATGAAATTAGAAAAATAAATTGAAAGACACTGAGAAACTTATTTATAGTAATCAGTTGTTGCTGCAATTTATACCCTACATGAAATGCGAAGCTTACTAATGAATGCATTCTGGAATGTGCGGCCCACCGCTAAGCTCTGCACATGCTATGCAGTCCCCAAGCCAAAATAATTGCCCACCACTGATCTAAGTGATACAGATTTCACTTAACAAAACAATCTTACCAGTAACCAACAACTGAGTCCGTCCCATGGCCACCAACCAAATAATCACCTGCGTTAGTGGAAGTGACTAGATGGGTCCTTTCCAATACCATCTTAACGACTTGTGACTGACCAAAGTCAAGGGTAGAAACTTTGTTGCCTTGGTTGAGTTGCCCATTGTTTCAAACTGTAGCCACAGCAGACAAAAGCACTGTTCTATCAACTATTCTATAAATTGAAGCAGACACAGTCCTTTACTCACCATGCAAATAGGCAGCTACTATATAACATAGGGATATAAGGTTCAAGTATTATAAAATAAATGTGTTGAATACACAAGGAAATGTGTGTAAAAGATAATCTATAAATTAGTTTAAAATTGGCGCAGTGTGACATTGCTAATTCAAAATGTTAAATATTACTGGTCAGACTCCTTTCAGATAAAGTTGCAAACTCCACCGACAGAGGTGTCAATGTTACAATGTATAGTGTAGGAACAAACCAGGTCAACCATGAAACAGGTCATATTGAGGTGTTTACATCCAGGATCTCCATTTCTTGATCTCTTTTCATGGTATTACAAAAAGAAAGATTTATGGAAGAATTTATAATTTTGGAGGTATAATGTACTGTGGAGGAATATCTTGTATTTACACTTACTACCTGTGTTCTCAAAATATGTTGTGCCCACTGTATTAGTCAGCCCTTATTGAATGATTAATCTTTGAGTCCTGAAAAAAATATCACTTGGGTAACAGTCACAAGTGTCAATATTCTGGTGTTTCACATGCGAGGTTTTGGTGTTATTGTATTTTATTATATATGTATTGTGTACACAAAAATGTAGAATACCTTTATTCTTGATATCTTCTTCCTTTTATCAGCACAGCTGAATATTTACACATTTTTGTTTCTGTTTTATATACACATTCAAGAATAATAATAATAATTATAATTATTATTATTATTATTATTGCAGTTCAGACACAGTGGTAAGAAATGGAGTTTCATTTGAGAAGATGATACTTGAACGCCTTGTCTGACTTTCCAGAGTTGGCTTTTCCGTGGTTTCCATCAATAGTTAAATGCAAATATTTCTTTAGAAACTAAAAAACCTCTCTTCCCTTCCTATTCATTGCCATTCCAATTTTCCATCACTGATGACTTGGTCAATGGAATGTCACTCTTTGAGCTATTTTCAACATTCCTTTGTTCTCTTTTTATTGTCCTTTTCTTTTGTTGTTCCATATTGCTGTTCTCACTTGAAGCCCTGTCATTTCTTTTTGTTGAATGTTAGTTCATTGATCCAAGCTAACATTTATTTTCTTTTTAAACATATTGGAATACATTTTTCCTCCCTCTTGACATTTTTTGCATATATATCCAAAGATCATCTCCCATTTTGGAATTACTTCTAGAATTCATATTTTAAACAACACCATGGTAATAAAGTCTGCAATTAATTGATGAAAATATGATTTATGATTTCTGCTGCATTTTTTTTAAACTGCTGTTGCATTTAGCATTTACTGCTGATAATCCAGGTTGGATTTAACAATGTAATGAAAATAGTTTGCAATTACAGGCAATAAGTGTCTTTTTATATGATTGTCTCCATTGTGCAAATGTCATCATTGCACTGAGTTGCAAACTATCCTCATTATATTTTTATTTCAGAGAAATTTTCAATGGTGAGTTTCATTAAAAAACTAAAATTTTCTATTTATGTTATACAGTTTTTTCCCTCCACATATTAAATATCAGTGCTGACATGTTTTTTTGCAGCCACGTCATTTCAGAGCGCGAGCAAAGTCATCAGACATTCGTCGAATGTCAGTCAGCAGTGATAATAGCTCTATGTTAGACTCTAAAGATAATCACATGCTCCAAGATGTGAAAGGGGATATGGATGGTGAAATAGATGGGGAAGGAGAGGAGGAGGATGATGAAGAGCAGCCAATGGAGAAGAAGGCACGTTTGGACCCAATGCTGGATTCAGTAGTGGTAGTGAAAAATGAGCCATTGGATGAACCAGATAACAGTCCTTCACCTCCGCCGGCAGCACCTGTGATACCTGTAAAGGTGAGTGGCATGTATAGTGAAGAAAACAGTTTATAGGCTGTTACCTGTACTTCAAGGGTGAGTTGTGCATTTGAAGATTAGATTTAGGGTTCATAATTTTAATTATGAAAATAGTTTGCAGAATATTGTTTGTGCTTTACAAATACTCTGCTATAAGACTTTATAGGTGGTGAATATGAGTATTTTGGGGACAGTATGAGTCTGTTTTGAGTATCCACTGTCAGATGTAACAAGATCTTCACTCTTTTATATTGTCATCAGATAAAATGAACTTAATATTCCATCATTTCTTTTGATAGCAAAGGAAATGCCAAATATACCTTTGTGACATAGCTTCAGACCATTGGGTCATTCCATGTCAAATCAACACACTTTTAACATGAATTTTACCTCATCTCAGATTTTTTGATGAAACTTGGCAAAGAGGTAGCCCACATACAGATTAAGAGAAATAACGAATTTTGTTAAAATCCGTCAATCCATTTTTAAAATATGATGATCTAGAGTTGTCAAAAATCGCCAAAAAGCACCCCGCAGGCATAATTTCAAATTGTTGTAGCAACTCTCCTGATTAAGCTACAGTGATGGGAGAGGTGTCATTTTTTTAGCAGTTTCCACGGGCTTTCCAATGATATACCACACATTATTGATTTGAGAAGAAAACTGTGGTTTACCTTTAAATGAAAATTTAAATTTTTAATTTCTCAAAAAGTGCATCTTCAAAAATGTCAAATTTATATTACGCTTTAGATTGTTATTAAATACCCTGAGTATGAAAGTGAGACTTGTGGGTTCACACCTTTATAAAATTTCAAAAATTCACAATTCACTAAAAAAAAGGGTCATTTTTGTAAAATTTGTATTTTTAAGTGGACATATGCAACAGTGCATCCCTTCATAGTGTATTACAAAGGAGAGAACCAAACATAACACGTGAGTTACGGGTATGTCATAATTTCTAACTGTCTAGAGCATAATAACATAGCAGTCTACTGTTTTCAAGAAAAAGCTATTTCAGTTTTTTAAAACAAAAGTTCAGACTGATAAACAGAAGATATACTAGTTTTTGGATGGAAGTGCAGCCCAGTACAAAAATAAAAAGAATTTTTTTAACTTACACTTTTACAAAGAAGTTTTTGGAATTGATACCAAAGGGCTTTTTTTCCCCCTCTGCTCATAGGAAAGGGCCTTGTGATGGTGTCGGTGGAACTGTTAAGAGATTAGCAACAAAAGCAAGTCTGCAGAGGTTGTATGACAACCAAATTTGCAACAACATTTTGATTGGGCAGTTTAAAACATTAAATTTCTAAATTTTGAATTTCTACAGTAGAAGAGTACATTCAAACTGAGAGATTTCTGGAAGTGTGCTTCAGTCATTGTTTCCATAAAAGGGATACAGAAGTTACATGCTCTTATATCAGTTACTTCAAGCACATAAAAAATATTGGTATAGACTTTTCAGACGCAACAGAATCTACTGTTGAAACAGTTAAAAAATCTCTAGAAAGACTGGCTTTGAAAAACAGTCATGGGTATGTTATTGCTGTCTATGACAAGAAATTGTGGTTGGCTTATATTTTAATCAAAGACAAAGTTACATTCCTTCATCCATGTTTCCCATCACCCTGTTACACATTTCTTATAAAACCAAATATTCTTTGGTTAGCTATAAATGATATTCTTTGTAAGGTAAACCCAGTAACACGGACAGGAAGAATTTATCAGGTTTCTGGGGATGAAACTTTAAAAACAAGAAAAAGCATTTAACAAGAAGATCAATCTTAGAACACAGACTGTATAAATTAGGTTTTGCACATTTGGAATGTGCATTAACATCAAATTTTAATGAGTATGTAGATACATTAAGAAATAATGTATGTATAATTTCTGCATAAATCTATAAATTTTACAAAATTTATTTTTTATTTTATTTTTTCCCCCTTAGTGAAATGTGATTTTGAAATTTTATAAAGGTGTAAACCCATGACAGTCCCACTTTCATACTCAGGGTATTAGTTAACAATAATATGAAGTATTATATGAACATTTTTGAAGATGCACTTTTTGAGAAATTAAAAATTTAAATTTTTATTTAAACTATTTTCATCTCAAATCCATAATGTGCCATATACCATTGTATAGCTCATGGGAAATGCTGAAAAATGACTCCTCTCCCATCATTGTAGCTTAATTAGAAGAGTTGCTACAACAATTTGAAATTATGCCTACAGGGTGCTTTTTGGTGATTTTTTGACAACTTCAGATTGTCATATTTTCAAAATGGATTGACAGATTTTAACAAAATTGTGTATTTTTCTTAATCTGTATGTGGGTTACCTCTGTGCCAAATTTCATCAAAATCTGATGGTGGGTAAAAATCACTGTGTTGATTTGACATGGAACGACCCCATCCTTTCCGCTATATACAGTATCTGGTTGTTCCATCAAAGCCCTCGTAGATCTTTCCCTTTTAGGTAGTAAAATAGTTGTGGGACAGTAGTTTTGGCAAAAATTTCTGTTTTCTTTTAATGTAAGCATTGTTGTGTGTTCAATGTCTCTGTCTCAAATTATCTGAGGCTCAGCAGTAAAAGTCTAGTGAAAATTATGGGAATGACTGTGATGTATTTTATAACATCAATTTTGTAGTTAGAAAAATTAATGCTAGTGCCTAAGCTTCCTCGCTTCTTTGGTATTGAAAACTAACTGATGAAATTTACAGTATATTTTGCTTACTGGGTTCGATATCTTGGTCTGTGGTGATTTCTAACATGGTTTAATAAATACTACTGCATTCCATTTATAAATCTACAAACTTTAAAATGTAAGCTAAATTGATATATAAATAGCAAGATACTTTCCAGTTTGTGTGTCTCAGTTTTCTATTACTATAAGATATCAAAGCCTCAATAACATAATTACTGATAGTCATTTCATGGCTTGATTACATATTTTGAATGAAATTAAAATAACATACAAATGTTACAGAGTAATGAGAAGCTCATTTATGATGTTAATTATGCATCTTTGTGAATAATTAGTATTTCATTGTAAACAAGATTATGGGGGAAAGGCAATAAAATGAAGATGCTTGCAACTCGGTGTTCAGTCATGTTTGTGGTGAGCTGCAAGCTATCCTTAATATTGGAGACACACACACACAATTACTTCTACACAATCTCTCTCTCTCTCTCTCTCTCTGTGTGTGTGTGTGTGTGTGTGTGTGTGTGTGTGTGTGTGTGTGTGTGTTTTAAGTCCAAGGACTTCTTTTGTAATTCAGTTTCTCCATTTTTATTCCATTAATAGATATGGCATGTAGAAAACATTAGTTCTGGAGTAACAGAAGTTTTTGTAGGTTTCTACTATTTTGTGATAGCTTTATTTAGGAATAAACAGTTAATAGGATTTTCCCAGTATGTCGGTTTGCATTTCTGTGGAATTCGTAGTAAAATTTTAAGCAGTACTACATTCTTTGTGTAGCCCATGCTGTAGGAAATTTGTTAGCTATGTAGAATAAATACTAACAAGTGGCAGTTTTTAGGCATATAGCAATTGATTATAATTTATTGAATTACTACTTGTTTTTTTAGCACCAGATAAATTAAAAATGTTTTTAACCATGCAAGACTTCAAAATAAAATCACACTCAGAATGAGACCCTTTCAAAATCCATGTAGGCCCTACAATCAAAATAAATGTATTCAGTGTGAAACATAAGAACATAGCTGACAAGAAGAGACCTTATTGTCAAAGACATATAGTTCAAATTGAGATTTGTAGGCTTATAATAAAAAGGTGTCAACCCACAAAAGTTAAGAAGATTCTGAGAAAAAGGGTTCACAGTCCAATACACAATTCATATAGTTATTATTTTTACAGTCTGCTAGCACAGCAAAATGACTGCATCTCTTGCATACTCCCATTGACCATGGGCAATCTACATTCAAGCCTACCTTCTGCAAATGTTAACCCTACACTGTATGAATTTTTATTTTAGTGCAAAATATATATGTATGGTAGAAAATGTTCACCAATGCAGGCAAAAAATATTGAAAAAATTATATAACTCATTTAACAGTGGGAAAGTCATTATTTATTACCTGTTTCCATTTCGCAACATCATGCACAGAAACTTTCTTCCAAGGAACATATTGCCATCTAACATGTTTTTAACTCCTATGAGATATGATTTAGTGTCGGCTGCAAGGGTTGGTTAGAGCCATTATACATATTCTTAGTCTTCCCTACATTAATAGACAGGTCCATCTCTGCACTTGATTTAAGAGCTGAAAATGCAATTAGAAGATCTATAAGTTTTCTGCTATTTAATCGAAATCATCTGTAGACACCAATGGTATAGACTTTTAGTAGATAGAATCTCTTGTCTGAACACCCGATTTGCTTACAACTTTTTCAAGTGTCAGGTAGAAAAGTAGGCAGGAAAGCCCATCTTCTTGCCTAAGTGTAGTTTGAGTGGGAAATTGAGGTAATAGCCTCAACTGCACAGGCCTCTCCCTCCCTCTGCCTCCCCCTCCCCCACTCACTCACTCACTCACTCCGCCCCCCCCCGTCACTCCCTCTCTCCCTCCCTCCGCCTCCCCGTCACTCCCTCTCCCTCCCTCCGCCTCCCCGTCACTCCCTCTCTCCCTCCCTCCGCTTCCCCGTCACTCCCTCTCTCCCTCCCTCCGCCTCCCCGTCACTCCCTCTCTCCCTCCCTCCGCCTCCCCGTCACTCCCTCTCTCCCTCCCTCCGCCTCCCCGTCACTCCCTCTCTCCCTCCCTCCGCCTCCCCGTCACTCCCTCTCTCCCTCCCTCCGCCTCCCCGTCACTCCCTCTCTCCCTCCCTCCGCCTCCCCTTCACTCCCTCGCTCCCTCCCTCCCTCCGCCTCCCCGTCACTCCCTCGCTCCCTCCCTCCCTCCGCCTCCCCGTCACTCCCTCGCTCCCTCCCTCCCTCCGCCTCCCCGTCACTCCCTCCCTCCCTCCCTCCCTCCACCTCCCCGTCACTCCCTCCCTCCCTCCCTCCCTCCCTCCCTCCCTCCGCCTCCCCGTCACTCCCTCCCTCCCTCCCTCCCTCCGCCTCCCCGTCACTCCCTCCCTCCCTCCCTCCCTCCGCCTCCCCGTCACTCCCTCCCTCCCTCCCTCCCTCCGCCTCCCCGTCACTCCCTCCCTCCCTCCCTCCCTCCCTCCGCCTCCCCGTCACTCCCTCCCTCCCTCCCTCCCTCCGCCTCCCCGTCACTCCCTCCCTCCCTCCCTCCGCCTCCCCGTCACTCCCTCCCTCCCTCCCTCCGCCTCCCCGTCACTCCCTCTCTGTCACTCCCTCCGCCTCCCCGTCACTCCCTCTCTGTCACTCCCTCCCTCTCCCAATTGTTGCCTCCTTACCTCCCTCTTCCCTCTGCCTCCCCCTCACTCTCCCTCCCCCCATTGCCTCCCCCTCACTACCTCATATCACCACTTCTCCCTACCTCCACAATTCTACCCCTCCCTCCACCCCAGTCTCTGGTCTCTCCTCCTCAACACACAAAGCAGATATTTTCCAGGATGCAGCTTTTGTGAACTTACCTTTACCAAATAAGTTTTCTATCTGTTTACCCTTATAGGTATATTTATAAACTGCAATTATATCTAGAGATTGTTTACCTGCTGAACAATAATACACAAAACACATAGTGACAAGAATTTTAGCATTTTTATTTCAGATGCTCTTCCTTACACTAAAGGGGATGTAAGAATTGCCCCCTTTGCTCCTTTTCCCACTTGTACTTTCACTTAAAAATAGTGCTTGTTGGAAGTTTCTTATTGTATAATTTCTGTTCATGTGCTATTTTTAAGTACAGGTCATATCAAAATGAATATTATGATTTTAAAGCTCTGTAAAATTTATTACAGTGGCCTTATATAACAAATGAATGAACGACTGTTTGTCTTACAAGTGTTAAATGTGAGCACCCTTTCATCACACAGCACACATAGTCAACACCAGAGTTCCTCCCAAACTTTGCTCAGTGTGTCTGGAGTAATTGATGCAAATTCAGCTTCAATCCCGTGTTGTAGATCAGCTGGTAGCGGAGCCATATACTACACCCTATCCTTTACAAACCCCCAAAGATAAAAATTGCAAGGGATTCAGATGTGGTGAATGTGCAGGCTATGCAAAAAGAGTTCTGTTATCTGTCCCCTTGCTGCCAATCCTGCAGTCAGGACAAAAATAGTTAAACCAATCGTGTATGAAGGCATGGCAATGAGGCAGCCCACTATCATGCTGCAAAATAAAGTCTTCTGGTTCAGCTTCGTGTATTTGAGAAAAAAGCCATTCTTGTAGCACATGAAGTTAATAAAGACCAGTTACAGATGCTTCATTCTGACAAACTGTTGATGTTGCTTGTTCATTTGAGTTTGAAATGATAAGTCCACTGTAATAAATTCTACATAGCTTTAAAATGCCAATATCAAATTTCATACACCCTGTATGTTCTTCCTTTAAAAAATGTTTCCCTGCTCAGGTTTTTTTTCTTTCATGTTGATGTACAAGTTTGTCATATACTGTTTCATTACCTTGATAGAATTCATATCCTTAATATGCACACAATGTGTGAATGAAATTATATTTGTACTGTACTGTAACAATTTGGCTATGAAGTGAGGTGATCCCACTGCTTGCACCTTCGCAAAGAACTTCAGAATTTTGCAGTTTTTCTCACTTTTGTTTTGCACGTTGCACATAGTTTGAAAAAGGTAAAATTGTAACATTCCTCCAATGAAAGTCTGAGAATGAGAACTTTTGAAATGTGTTGTTGCTCTTCGATTGGATGATTTTCAGTCACTTATATTAAGTGTCATGCGTTTATTCACTTAAGTAGTGAGCATTAGATTAGATTGGCCATTGGCTTTTAAATAGTAAATAAGCAACATTGGTGGCAACATTTATCCCCAGATAATTGTTGTCACACTGCTGCTGGTGCAAAAATTTTGGATTTTTTTTAAATCATAAACTTCAATGAAACAATTTTGTTCTGTACGTACAAACAGGAAGTGATATTTAAAGTTCGCTCAATACATACAAAATTTGAAATCAGATATCTCTTCTACTTTTAAATTGTATGGTGGCAGTGTTTTGAATTTTGCCCCACTTAGTTAAGTACTGGCCACTTATTATCTCTCTTTGTCAAATTACAGTTTTCTAAAGTGAATTTTATACATTTACTAGGTTATTGGTGAAATATAAATCGCATAACAAAGTTAGATATGAACCAGTTGGAAGGATAGGTCACCATGCATCCACAGAGCAGTGTTTAACTTACAGTAAAGAAACTTTTTCATAATTATTTATCATCATATTCTGTGGCAGAATATTCATGTATGAGTTTTTAGCCCATATTAGATTACGCTTCCGCTTCTCTCTAAAAACAAATGGTGATGTGTCTTTCCTACTGTCATACGTAAGAGGTGCTATAATACTCTAAATTCTTCACCTTCTGTGAGTTTGGCTAAATAGTTGAAGTTTAATACCAGTATAAAAAGGACATGTTGAACTTCAGCTATGGCTTTTTATCCCTTTTTCTTTTAATTTGTGTAATTTTGTTTCCCCTGCCACTCTTATAAAAAAGTTCATCCATTTATGAGAAGGTTTTATTTTGTAATTGGAACATGTATTATTAAAAGATTGATCCCATTTTCTCGACAGCTAAGAAAACAGTGCATTTTTCTTTTCTAGTCGCATTGACCTCATAGGCTTGTAAATACCGTAATTGAATAATGAAGAAATCTATTCAGAAGAATGAGAGAGGCCTCTGCAAGTAGACTGAAGACAAGTGCTTCGTGCAAGTGTTGGAGGGCCACAAATTGTGGAAGATCTGTTAATGAATTGTGATGTGTGTCTTGCTAACTTGCAAGGAAAAATAGTTTTATTAATCTGATTTACTTCCTGTGAATCAATTATGCACACTGAGTGGTCTTACTGAGAAAATGTGAAGGGTGAGTGGTTTCATATCCTTTGCATTTCTCTTTTTGGTTATCTAAAACTGGAATGAAAGCACCACCCATCAGTTTATCAGGGGAAAAAAATGCACAAAGTTGTGCAGTTCAGTGTGTGCCAAGCAGTTTGACTGTTGTATGACATTTACAGAAACTTTCAACTTTGAACGTGCAGTATAATCATATTTATATACTTTTTCAGTGTATCATTTTGTAAGTAATCCATGTGTATAAGAACTTTGTGTGAAAGAAAAATATAGTTGTGCCTTTTACAACACAATTTTGCAGTGGGATATTAAGATAAAAATGTTACTCAAATTCGGATACAAACAAAAAAAACTGCTATTCATATTGTGGGCTTATTTAACCAAATACACAGGTGTTTATGAGTAAAGCAAATCAGATGTTGTCATACATTTGCTTAATGGTGAATGTTTCATATCTAGTCAGAATCCATGCAGTAAAAATTTCTGGAGGTTGTATATACTACTTTTCCAGTATTGTATCTTTATCAACCTCACAAATATTGTTGCACATTTGTACAGTGTCCAGATTTTGATTATTTTTCTGAATTGTGTTCTGTCAAATGGGGTGTGTCACAATAGGTGTTCTGGAATACATGGTGAGATTTTGTTAAACTATCAGTTGTATGGGGATAAGAAAACTTTGGTATTGTAGACATTTATAGTTAATTTTTTGTTATTGTGAAAGCAGTTTATGTTAATTAGCATTTTAGCAAAGTGATGTCACTAAAGTTTGGGCTTTATAGAGTCTTGATATAAAGTTTCTTTGATACATTCATTCATTATATCCAGAAAATTGTTTTGAAAATCCTGTTTGGATGTTCATTTGAGAATTTGCTCTCCAGAGTATCTAAGTCTCTCATGAAGGATAAAAACTTTTATGGTTGCATAATTTATTTTTCTGCAGAAAGAAATCTCTTATGTATTGAATTATTATTGTGGGACAGCAGCCCTCGTAATGTTGGTGAGCTGTGTGTGGTTTATACTTCCTACTACTGTATGTGGTTAGAATCTGACTTGCCTAATATATACTGTTTTGTTATTAATATATTCATTATGCTCTTCTTCAGCTTTGGGTTTCTTCCCACCAAAAAATATTGGCTTTAGAAAACAGACCTTGCAATTAGTGCTACATTTGACACTACTTAGTGTTCTGTTGTTTATTGTTACCATGTCTAAATATGTTGGAATGACTAAACTTGACTTTAAAAGTGTTGGTATAATTCATTGCAAGGTTATGATATAGTTTTAATTGAGAGGAAAGTCAGTATAGTAAAGATTCCTAATTTGTGCACTTTTAAATTAAAGTATATTGACAATGGAGAGGACGGGGAGATTTGATGAGCTATAAAAGGCCGATCCTACAATAATTTATTTTTCTTCAATATTTTCCATTCTTAGTTAACCAAATGCTGTTGTCATCAGTTGTCAAATGACTATTGTTCAACAGACATCACCTTAAGATCCCAGAAAAACATATTAGTCTACTCAAAATATTTTACAAAATAATTTGAAAATTTAAGGGAGTTGGTAGTGTTACTAGTGTATTCTGATAACTTCATTGATGTACATTCTGTAAAGGTAACTTTTGCTTATAATTATTATAGACTGATAGTCATTTGTAAATGATTTGTTAGCTTAATTACACCATGTTTTTTCTAAACACTTTTGTATTTACTTTGCTGTTACTCACAAATTTAGGAATAATTGCTATGCATGGCTTTGATTTTCATTAACAGCATGATACTATATTTAGCATGGATCTGATAGCAATGTTTGTCCAGAAGGAATGGTAGGTGTGAAGAACTGCAGCATACTAAGAGTACTCAAAAGATAATACCTTCTCCCAAAGTTTCAGGGAATTGTCTGTTAAAATAGCAATCTATTCCTCTCTCCTCCTCCTCCTCCTCCTCCTCCTCCTCTTCCTCTTCCTCTTCCTCTTCCCCCCTCCCCCTCCATAGCCTGTGTGCTGAGTGTTTAGTCACCTGTAAAATAAAATACGAACAGCAAAGATTGTACATCCCTTAATTGTGCATCTTTGGTTCCGGTACATAGAGGATTGCTGTGCATCAGCTGATGTATAATATTGAAGACTCCTACTTAATGCATTCTGTTCAAATTATAAATGAAAGAATGAAAGCATTTTGTTCACTGTGCAATTAATAATGTTACAAAATATATAGATGTAAATATACAGGTGATATTTTTATATTCAGTACAAATTATTAAAACTTTTGAAAATGTTTATTTTAAGTCAATTACTATTATGTACATTATAATGTAAATAAAAATCTCTACTGCCTGGAAACATTCAATGTTCACAATCATTGCTTGCATTCCCATATATTGGAATTAAGTGCTTTTTGCTGTCTGCTTGTAGATGTAAATTGAAAAGTGCAATACCATATTGACACATTGTGTAGATACAGCTAACTCTTCTCAATATAAGTGTTGTGTCCCCCAAAATTAGCGTTCAACTAATGAACATAATGTACTGCAATAATCAGGAGACTTAATTCTCAGGAAAAATTATTGTATAATTAGACTATATTCACTAGCATCTGACAGTGTAGACAGAATAATTACCTTGTGTAAAATCTCAAAGAATTTACTAATTTAGTATAATAGAATTTTATTTGCAAGTAGTAGGTGTTTTTTTTAAACATGTGTCATGTTTAATCAGTGCTGAGGCTAAAACTACATCCAAATTTGTCAGCTAAAGTACTTCAAATACAGTAGAACCCCATTTTTACATTTTTAAGTGACTTAATGAAACTGGTGGAAAGTAATGTTTTAAACAGTAAAATATGTGTACTGGATCACCTTTGAATTTTTGTAGTTTGTGATAGTATACGCACATAGGCTAATAGGCATCAAGATATTCGTAAGGGAGTTTATTATGTAATAAAGGTGATCCGAATTTTGTACGAACTGGAACTGGTAACTTTATAGGAAGTAGAAATTTTTGATGTAATTTCATACATCATAA
Source organism: Locusta migratoria (assembly GCA_026315105.1). NCBI lineage: Eukaryota > Metazoa > Arthropoda > Insecta > Orthoptera > Acrididae > Locusta > Locusta migratoria. Next base: position 77,259,226 of record CM048751.1, read on the forward strand.
TCGACTTTGTCAGCAAGCCTTTAATTGGTGTTCATTATTTACAAAGTGAAATTGCAAAAGTTCTGTACTTTTGTATTTTTCAATGTTTCTCACAACAATATTCGAGAATTTATTTGCGTTCTCAAGTGCAAATATTTGCATAAGTATTTTTGTGACATTAGCTCAGTGTCAGCATCTCGCATTTTTGAGGCTATAATATAGGCCTATCACGGCCCCCTTCAGTGTGCAGAAAAACGTACAGTACACAAGCAAACCATCAGTCTCACCGTTTATAAATATTTACAAAAAATACTTAGACACATATTTGTATTTCACAATGAGAATAAATTCTTGAAACATGTTACACGTAGCATGAGAAACTACCAGTAGTGTAAACAAAGCTAAGCCGACAATCAGTGCGGTGGGTGATGGGACCTCGTCAGCCTCTGTGTCGTGAGTCAACTACTGGCGCGTACTGCAGACAACGAAACGCAAAATATACATGAATAAATGCAAAGTGTCAAGAAACTTGACTGCATAACATTTATAAACACTACACTGGAAGGCGAAAGTCATGCCAGTGCCAAATAAAGTCAATTACGTCATTTTTTCTTCAGCAGCATGGTTTTAAAAACGTAAAACGCGGAAAAAGTGAAGATCTGTTAATGCAAAAATGGGGGCGAATTAACATTGTGAACATAGGAAATTTGACAGGACCGACAAAAAATGGTGTACATGGTGGTAAAACGTAAAATCCAAGAACATAAAAACAGGGTTTTACTGTATGTCATTATATGAATCATGTAATGAATGATCAACATCATATTATAGCCTACAAGGTCTAGTATGCTCTTGTAGTGGGACAAAAAAATCTCTTGCATGTGCTGTTTCAGCACAGCCTTTCTGTTAATGTCCTGATTTGCATATTTCCGTCTGACTAGACAATATTTTTGTTGCTTTATACCAATTTTTTAACATTGAGTATATTTTGTTTTGTTTCAGCTAAACATTCTGAGAGCTTTTAGGCTAACAATAACAAATAACACTTGTATGCTCACTATTCATATTTTATTGACATTTCTTATTTTTTCCAGTTTCCAAAACTGCATTGTCATGTCACATAGTAGTATCTTTAGTTTCTTGTTAGAAGTAGGACCGTATAAATCTATATAATTTCAACAAAATTAGCCTGGCAGATTTATTTTTTTCCTTTTTTTTGTTAACAATTGTCCATACAAATTTTAACCATTGTCACATTATGCCTGAAAATGAAATGAATTCTTGGTAATGGTGCTAATAATAAAACTAGCTGAAAAATACTTCTATTCAACAAAAAAAGGCAAATGTGTCACTGTTTGAGAGAAACAGAGGAATCGGGGAAGCAGCCACCTCATACTGCCTCCATCACCAACAATGTTGGCCTGTGAACTTACTTGTGCTCCTTTGACAGAAAACAGTCTAAATCCATGTATCTAATCTCTCATTGTAATGAAGTTTACACACAGAGTATAATCCTTTCGTGCCATTGTTTGTCTATTTCTCCCATTGAATTTTCTCCTTAGTGTCTTTTCCTTGTCGCTCTCTTCATCCCTTTATCTCAAGCTTCCTCACCACTGTCTTTCCCACTGTTACTGTCCACCTTCTGCTGTTTATATCCCATTCTTTTTCCCTTACAATGGCACTGTCTTTCTTTCTCACATTTTGCTGTCCATTCATTCAATCACCATTTTCTCCACTGTGAAAACAGGGATTGGGGAAAAGCAGACAAAATTTTCCTTGTTAAAGTTTGCTGATGTGGAGGATCCAGATGCCCAAAGTTTTTATTGGTCTCCAATCACCTTTCTTCTCATCCCACTGCCTCCTCTTTTGTTCCCACAGCTACTGTCTCTGGACATTTATCGCTTTCACTGCTAATGTCTTTCCCACTATCAGTGTCACCTCTTCCATTGTTACTTTCTGCTATTCTCTTTCAGCACAAAAAAGCAGAAATAGGTTTGCATGCCAAAATTTTTGGTGATGAACACGGAATGAGGCAGCTGGTTCAACACTTTACTATCAGTCTTTTAAACAGGAATCTATTTGCCTTATTTGTGTTGTGACAGGCTCATGTTTCCGCTGGTTTCTTTCTTTTTCCTTGCTACTGCACAATGTGCCTTTTTATAAAAGACAAATTCTGTAGATCTGTAAAAAAGGAAGGAACATTGTAATTTATTTTTCAACAGCTTGGTCATTAGAGTTTGAAAACAAGCTTAGGTTGTTTTGATAGGGATGGTGAAGGAAATCAATATATCCTCTGAATGGAACCACCCTGGTATTTGTGCGGTCAGTTTAGAGAAATCGGGTAAAAATCTAAATCTGGTGGCCAGAGGCAGATTTGAACATCTTCTCGAATAACGAGTCCAATATAGGTCTAAGATTTGTTTCCTTATATTTTTTGACACATTTATATACTTGATATGTTGAATCCATTTGTATAGAATGGAGCAAACCTTACGAGGTCACGCACTGCGTATAAAATAAATATCTTGAACACAATGAGATATTGCTGTGCTTTAAATTTTGAATAAATTTTGAATTTCATACGCTCCTATGTATGCCCGAAAATCACCCGTTCGCAAATTCTATGCAATATGTTTTTAGTTCTGCAAACTCATTACAATACTTGATATAATTCTATGCTGCATGGTAACTAATGAACAATGAAAATTAAATCTTCAATTTTTCAGTTGAAGGTAAGAAACCCTAAAGTAAATTTTTTGCCGAAAACGTTTCTTAAAATTGGATGGTCAATTTCATAGTGGCGTGAATGCCGTCACTCAATGCAATTGGTACTTCAGGTACACAAAGACCTAGTCAAAATTATGTGCATTTGGGATGAATAAAAAGTATAGAAATGGCCATTCCCACAGTTTTCGAACCCAAAATCAAGGTAATACATGGTTTTCTCATGAACGGTTCATGAATAAATAGTGCTTTTATAAGCTCTATAAAGACCACAGTGCAAAACCTAACTGATTTGCTCAATTTGGCATGACAGTAGGAAGTGTATGTAATATTTAAATTTTTACACAGTACTATGAACATCTGATGAATCATAATTTTGCACATGGCATTTTCGAACATAGTAATACTATAGTCTGATTTAAATTAGTTGTCACTTGACGTTTGCGGGCCAAAGCTGCAGCGTTGTCATGTCAAGCACTGGCTGGCGGCAGCCGCCACAACGCATCGCTCCATACGGCAATAGAAAATCGCTTTAAAGCCTCTATCTTCTACAAGAATCGAGTAAAAAATTTCAAATTCACACACGATGTACGTATCTATAAAGTCTCACGCTATATCAAAAATCTATTCTTGATTTTAATTAGGGGAAGAGCTACGTTAATTTGTTTGAAACTATTTAAATTTTTCTAGTTCGCTAACACTTTCAAACTTATCACTTCATATCTTAAAAAATATTGGTCTCAAAACAATAATTTTTTTTCATTCATTGCTAAAATAACATGCTTGACAACGAATTTTTAAAAGTTTTCATAGTGCATTGGGTTTCCGGTATATAAATTTCTGAAAAATACGTTTTTATGTGTCTATATCAATATTGAACTCATAACAAGTATGATATTTAAAATCTCTATTTCCTACAAAATTTACGTAAAAATTTTGAAATTTACATACAGTATCAATCTCAATGATATTTATAAGCAAAAAGAAAAAAATGCTTTATTTTACTTAGTACCGGTTTGACATGGGCTATTGAAGTAAGAGATTTTCTCGGCCGGAAAATTTTCCTTCTTTTCATTGCAGATCTCGAAAACTATTACACACATTGAATAACATCTTAGTCTCTACACATTGAATAACATCTTAGTGTCTACAAAAATAAATTTTAATTAAAATGCAGTGTAACTTACCATACGGAGGTGACGGGAGCTGGCTGTACAGTAATTTTTAGTCTCACAACAAGAATGAGATGTTAAACTAAAAAAATTATTTGCTGGCAGTACGTAAACTATACACTAATTAGACAATGGGAAAACACCGTTTAATTCAGTGTCACTGGAGCTATCTGTGTTGCTGCTTGTATTGACGGATATTATTAAGTCTTTGATGCATTGTTGTAAGACACCTTCATTCTTCCAGCCTTCCTGAATCACTCCTTTCACATGATGCACTACCTTTCGCCAGTCTTCTGGTGTCACTGTTTCAACTGCCTCTTTCAACAGGCGTTCCACGTCAGTTAATGTAAATTTTCTATTTTCTACAGCAATATGCTGTTTAACCTGTGCCCAAATCAGCTCTATTGCGTTAAAGTGGCAATGGTAGGGAGGCAGTCTGAGCACTTTATGCCCGTATTTTTTGGCTACTTCATCCACAATGTAAATGGGATTCTTTGGCTTGTGTTGTGATACAAGTTCTAATAATTCCGCCCTTGTCAAATTGCTGTCGAACTGTATCTTACGTTTCAGTAGCCAACATACAATGTCGTTTTTCTTCGTTGCCTTTGTGGATGCCTTGTCCTGGATAACTGAATGGTATGGAGCGTTATCCATAATAATTATAGATCTCTTCGTTAAGTTTTGAAGCACAGAGTCTTCAAACCGTTTCACGAAAGTATTGTGGTTCATCTCTTCGTGATAGTAGGAGGTCTTCTTTGAACTGAATAAAAGCAGACAATTCGGGATGAAACCTTTTGAATTTTCGGCATGTGCTACAATTATTCTCTTTCCTCTGCCTATCGGGGCTGCCATACTACCATTGATGGTATCGTCCGTCCAACCTTTTTTTAAAGTGTGACCTGCATTCACCCATGTCTCATCAAGCCAAATGATATCGTCAAAATTAGTCCCTACTAATTCTCTAAGAAAGCGGCATTGCCAAGCTGCAATATCTTGCCATTCCATTAATAACTTTTTTCCATAAATAGATTTATAGCGAAAACCTAACATTTTCACGATTCGTAACAAGGACGATTTACTGCCTTCAAACAGGTCCGCTGCTACAAGAGTAGCATGTAGTTTTTTGAGTGTCGGATACTCCTTCCTCGAATAAAAGGCGTATATCTGCCGTCGAATTGCATCTTTCCGAAAAGAGTCAAGTTTTGTTACTCTCTTCTTCCGCCGCCTCTTCTTCCCAGGTGTCTCCAACTTAGATGATTCGTCACTTTGTGGAAGCTTCCGAGGTGAGTGCAGCCTCAGTCTTCCTCTCTTTCGACTACTTTTGTTGCACATGGTAAAGCAAGCGAAGCTAAATTCACACAAATCTGTCACTCACACGTCTACAACGGCTCACTGAGCACTGGCTGCCACATGCCTTGGACAGCGCGCCGTGGAACGGAACTGGCAACACAGTGGGACCCGACCGCGCCCACCACCCATTGGTTTATGGATGGCGGGAGCCGTGCAGCCCGCTGCCTGTCAAGTGACAACTAGTTTAAATCAGACTATATGTTTGACAGAGGGCAATATGATAAATATTTAAAAGTTTTATCCTCTCTATGTTTCCTTTTGCAGAAACTTCGAACAGTTTTTCCCAATGATCAGTTTTGTTTTCCAGATGCAGTGTTACTTTAACCACACATGGAAACACCCTACCTTTTTTGCAGGCCATTTAACTTACACCCTTGTCATAGGCTTCTTCTGAAGCAAATGTTAAAGTCCCAATAGTACATCATGATTAGTTTTTTCTTCATTTTAGAAGAAGAAAACTAGCAATGCACTACGACAAGGAATATCAGAGTTCACCCTTCATCAATGAGCTGCAGACAGGCACGTAGAATAGACAATAACATTTACACAGCTTAAATTTCTGCTCACAGCCCTCATCAGAAAGAGAGAGACATACCAGTACATTCATGCAATCACTCAGACATTACTGAAGCACACATGACCACAATCTGTGGCCACTCTTGATCCAACAAGCCTCTTGAGAGTGAATGACGAGGGAAATGATAGGGTAAGTTACAAAGGGGAGGTGTGTAAGGAAAAAGAGAAAATGAAGATAAATTGAAGGAAGAGGGCATTAAAAAAATTAAAGGCAGTGCACAATTGGAAGGAGATACAGGCTAGTGAAAGGCAGGACTTTTAGCCGTGGGGTGTAGGGATGATAATGTTGAGGCCCGGATGGTTGCAGGATTGTAGAATTGTTGCAGGGACAACTCCCATCTGCACAGTTCAGAAGAGCTTGTGGTGGACCGGGGGGGGGGGGGGGGGATCCAGATGACCGGGTTTGTAAAGCAGCCATTATAATGAGGCATCGTGTGCTCTGAGTATGCAGGGATTCAAGTTACCATCCTAGCTGCGTTGGTTTTTAGTCATTCAAGTAATGTCTCCACTCACTAGTGCTTAAATACCTGGATTTTCATACAATGCAATTTTTCACATCTGGCATTAACTTCATTTTCAATTTCCAGGCTCTGAGACCATGGTTGATTTGCAGAAACTTACACAAACTTTTCATCTTTGGCTGCGGAAGACGTCCTCAGAAGTAAAGTGGTGAATTACAATCAGAACTTTTGAGTGCAATATGTATAGGCAATGTATAGGTCGCCACAAGTGATGACGTGATGGTGGCTCCAAGACACTCGGGTATTAACAACATTATTGACAGAGAAGAATTGATTGCCATTTTGTTGGTGTAATATTGAAGTCCAAATTCTTTTTAACAGCTTCTTCCACGTTAAAATTATTGTGGTGATCTATATTGCTTCGCTATATGTGTGCTCATAGTAGTACGACACTAGTCTCATTAAATTCAATTTCGTGGTTGCCTTCTTGGTAAACATGTTCTGCTATGGGCAATTTCTTCGTGTGCCTCAGGTGGCAATTCCTTTAATGTTCGCATGGACGAGTGTTGTCACTTCTTTTTGTAATTCTCATGTGTACTAAATCACAGCTGCAGGAAATTTTATAGTCCCCTGTGCATCCAAAGGATGTCGTACATCTTTTGCAGATCTTTTTCTTATTACCTTCTTGGTTGGTCTGAAAAAAATTCCACAGCAGTCTGCTTATGTAATTAAAATAGAAACAACCAGAATTAGCCGTAACTGCAAACCACCAAAAAACTTAATTTGTCACAGGAACAAAGGATGGAGCCAAGTTATATTATCGCAGATACCATGATTGTTCTTATCGCAGATAAAGGAAATGCAATCATCATATTGAGTGAGTACTATCACCACAAGATCAGGATATTTTGAACCCCGCCAACTGCAGAAGGACCCAACTACGACTATTTTAAAGACTAATCAACTGGTGATTGCTTCTTGCCTTCAGTTGCATCCTACTTTTGCGCAATGTGTGTATCTTTACAGCATTTGTTATGCACACCTTTTGTAACATCCATTGGTGGAAGTACTCTCTTTATTATTTGTATTCTATAATCACAAACCGTCATGTTATAACCTGAGTATTTATTATCTAGGTAATGCGAATTGTATGTTAGCATGCTAAATAGACGGAAGAATAGTTTCTTTGGCCAGCGGATAGTCTTTCTTTCACATAAATAATACACCATCAGGTCCTGGCTATTGGTTCTAGACATACAACTACTATATTTGATAATTGGCAGTGGTTTCAAGACTATTTGCTGGCGTGCATTTGGCACACGTCCCATTGTATTAGGACATTTTATGGAAAGACCTCTCGTCTATCCTTCCATTTACTGATCATTACGCTTTCCGAATATCGTGCAATAGTGTCTCCTTTCCCCAGGTAAGCGCATACCATGTATTTAGGGGTATTTCTCCTATTCACTTTTAATGTGGTCGAATTTGTTTCTGCATTCAGCAGGGTTTTAGCTAAAGCTAAGCTGTTGTAAAAATTGTCCATGTAATCTTGACAGCAAACATGCAGCTTCTCTTCCAACAAATGTAATACTATCTTTCCAGCATGCCTTGTCCCCACATATCACAACGCATCCCCATGGACTCGGCGCATTTATTTATGAAACCGTTTGATGCTATATTTATTCCTTTTGTTGTTTATATATTGTTCATTGAAATGAAGCAGACTTGACTTCGAAGGCAACTGAATACAGCACTTATACTGAAAGCTGGTTTATTACGAACTTAACATACACTCAGCACTAACTGCCTCTTGGGCAGAGTGCTCTGCTATTTATACAGACAGAATGTACTAGAAATTAGAAGAATAGTTAACATAAGAAACAAGTAGAAATTACAAGTGAACATAAGAAACGTATAGAACATTCTGGAAATGTTATTTATAAAGAAATAAATTTTTGCCAGTGGACGAGATTGAACTGGCGACTTTCAGCACCGCAGTCGGTGACGCTATCCCGTGCGCCACGCCAGCATTTGGTTTACACCGGCTCTCGCGGCAATATTGTTTACATGATAATTGTCCGTTCCAAAGAATCATTGATTCATCTAAAGATAGATCCATACATGGATAATACCATGACACGTTATGTTGTTAAAAATAATCAGTATATGGCATACCTTATCGATTGTCTCTTTGGGTCTCCTGGCTCTGGATTTTTCACAAAATAGAGTGAGTGAAAGATGATCAAATATGTCTCTGCCCATACTCATCGCTATTCCGCTATGTTCGGACATCAGGTCTTTCTTCCAGTAGTCTTGTGGTCGGGCATATGACATTACACGTCTGTAATGAAGTACCCAGGAAGACTAGTATTTCTCCTATACTTTTAGGCGTCCAATTAGAAATCCTACAGCTCTCTTTTGTATTTTAGCTCACAAATATATTGCTTGTGTTACCGTTCGTTTCATCAACTGTGAGCTGCAGTATGTCTTCTGCCATCAGTAGGCTAAAGAAACCAATTGGTGTATTACCAGCAGGATTTATCTGCAAACATTCTGCTTTTGTAAACAGATGGTACTGCATCCATGCAGTTCTACGTGCCTAGTTGTACCTGGTTTGCTTACTTCTTCAAGCACGGTTTCTTTTTCGTCGGCAACTTCCTCTTCGTCGTCATCCATATCATCCACACTGTTACAAAAGATATTCGAAAGTTATGATTCCACACTGTCATTACTATGGTACGTTTCTGCAGTCTCCAAATTCCAGCCATCCTCCTGTGGTTCGTCCCCTCTGAACTCAACGTCACTAACACACTCGGTAACTCATGATCAGTATGTTGTTCCCTCTTCCTGCTCTTTTTCGAATTAGAAGGCACTGGATATTGGTTGATTTGCTACAATTGCAAACAATGCACAACACAGCAACTAAAGTTGAAACCATACAACTGCAAACAGGAAAAAGTTACATTATATTTCATTGGTTGCTTGTACAAACACAAGTGCAAACTGAACTGAGTATGTACGCAGCCAGCGAATGCGCTGCTTTTAATCGTTAACCGCACTAGCTTGTTGATCGTGGAAATGCTTATCAGCATTGGGTGTACTGGCATGTTGATGGTGGAAACACTTATAACCATCAATCACAGCGAACGTGTTAAATGCTTTGTAAATAAAGTGCACAAATGAAGAATAAAACTACCACTGTTACAGCTTGGCAAAAGATCTTGGCAAGAACCTGAGAAAATTCTGATCCTATGGAAAATTGATAAGTGGCCAGAGGCCTCTATCCAGTTTGGTTGGTTGACACCTGTTGCGTTACAGTCCTCCAGTAACAAAGTAACAAGTGTTATGGATTTGTGGGCTTGGATACAAACCACGTGGAGGGAAATCGCTCAGGAAGATATTCAGAACTTGATTGATTCAATGACACAGCATATAGCAGATCTAATAGTAGCGTATAGTGGCCACCTATCATGCCTAATAGTAAGACTCAAAGGAAACGTGTAGATTTGAAAAGGTAATCATATCTTACTTGGCACGTACCAAAAGTGTGGTATTAAATTCAGTGAATTCGTGTGGTTTCTTCTAGGTGTTGCAATTACCACATTCTGTAGTATATCTAAGTGTAGTTGCAGAGGGATGTGAAATGGAATGAGCATGTAAGTACAGTTGTGGAGAAGCTGAGTGGTCAGATTTACATTATTGTGAGGAGGAGATCATTTATGGAACACTAGTGACGCAATTCTGGAATATTTCACAAATATTTGGGATCCCCACCAGATCAGTGAAACTCCTGTGGGATGTTATTGGTAGTGCAATACAGTGGTTTGTGCCATCCTACAGAAAGTTTCAGTCACCTTGACAGGATTTCTTCTTTTTAGTTCAGACCACATGTGCCCTGTCAGATAACCAGCAGTGTGCCTCAGATGGAAGGATTAGATTAGATTTACTTTTCGTTCCAGAAACTTTAATGAAACTTGCTGCATTGCGAGCATCTAAAGATTACATGAAAGATGTTAAAGTAACATGTTTTATTGGTGATGAAATGATAGATGGGCTTTGAGAAGAAATTGTTATTATTTTGACCTGAAAATTACATGAATTGCTGCCAAGCCTGCCATAGTCTTCTAACAAGGGAATGGTCAGACTTTTCATGTCGAAACCTGTGTTGTAATTTTTACCGCTGTGAGTTAACATTGGAGGAAGTCTGTATGCAGACTGTTAGCTGCTGACATGACCTGGAAGTCTGTAAAAACTTTTATGAAGTATGACATTATTGTCACATGATTTCTGCCTGTTGTACAACCCTGACCTCTCTCGCTACGTTATACCAACGCCATCTAGGGACAAGGTGGCGTCAGCTACGTGCCGCTCTCCTGCCACAGCAGTGAGAGAGCTGATTCGCCCAGTGAAAGCGATCATATGATAATTAATAAATACAATAATAAATTAGTTGACAAATGTAGCTGTTATGTTATCTACAACATTCTTTCCAAATAGCCATGAAATAGACACAAATACATCTATGGTTTAGAACATGTCAAACTTTTATTTCTTGTATTACCACAAAAATGTGAAATATTGATACAATGTTCAAAACATAGGTTTTTTGTGCACCAAGAACATACAAGCAAAGATGCCATATGACAGACCTGCGAATCACAGATGTTGTTAGACTTCCGTAGACAAAACGCGGCCGGTTTTAGGAAGGAATCAGGCCTAAAATCAGTATATTTTGAGGCGTGCCACGCATATTTAATCACATTTTGAAACCGTGGGCTGATAATGTAAGACTGATTGCAACTTGAGAATATATGACAATATTGATAGACAGGAAATGAAGTGATTTGCACACAATAATTTTCTCTGTTAGTTTTCTGTAAAATGCCTTCCACTGGCGGAAAAATTCTCTATCTAACGATTGAATTATGTTTGTCATGCCGGGTGGAATCTGAAGTATTTCTACTTCTTTGTCAGGGTGAGCTCGAAATACAGCTTTTAATGAATCAAAGCTTTTTATAACCTGACCAAGAATCTAGAAGGAGAAGAGATTTGTTCCCGCAGAATGGAAGAAAAGCATCATGCAAGAAAAGTGTAAAGTTATCATTTCCCATTTTTCCAGACTTTGATGCGACTACCACAAGATTATCTGCATAGAACATTGTTTTTATTATTATTTTTTTTTATTTAGTTTTTTACACAGTGTCCAAAACGTCCAGTTGGTTCTTCAAGACACGCATATAGTTTAGTCAGCAATGAACCATCCAGACTAATTATGGGCATTATAGTGTATGAATGGGTGAGTGCAGTCGTGGACTGCGCAATTGCCTTAATATATTTTTCCCCTTTGAATGATAGTGTTCTTTTCGCATGCATTTCTTTTTGAAAACTTGACTGATCTGCATTGTAAACATAAGATTCACTAAAACTGCCGATCTTATTTTTTGCAGTCGTAAGAAAGGCTTCTATCGTTTCCATTTGAGTCACTTCATTTTCCGACCTGTTTCTCAATACAATTTTTTTTATTTTTTGTACCACAATTTTATGTGATCTTTTGAAGCAACTAATCCAACTTTGAGAAGCTGTAAATTCTTTAGCGCCTATCGCGTTGGCAATCTCTAACGCCCATTCACGCAAAGTTGTGTCGCTGACACTCAACGACTGTCGTCTGGCATCAGTAAATTGCTCAGAAACTCACGCATTTATCTCCGTCACAATTTCCTGTCGACTTACATCGTCCAGCGACTTCCTTTTTCCATCTATAAAATTCACATTCAGAACAGAATTTTGAATAGTACTGACACACAGGTGTTTCTTACCACTTTCGTTCAACCAATACTTTTTCTTTGTCTGATAATGTAATTGTAGTTGCTGGTGTTGCTTTTGGAGATAATTGATGATGGTACGTGGCACTATCACTCAAAGAGTCTTCCTGTGTACAACTTTCTTCCGTTTCTTCGCCGTCTGTAGATTCACAGTCTACAATGTCGAGTGTGTCAGTCATTTCTAGCCAAATGTCTATGCTATTTACATGCTCATCTAGAAGTTTAACTACCATGTTGCACATCACATAGTCTTCACGCGTGTTTTCTGTTGATTGCTTCATTTGGTGTGGTATATCTCCATGGCAAGTAGCAAAACATTTACAGGATTTGCCATCACCTGTGAGGGGAGATTGAATGTTCACCGTAAAGTGGCTTGCGGAGTATAGATGTAGATGTACAGAATATCTTTCACATCTCTAACCAGTTTCAGGACGGCATGTTTCGAAATACGTACCAGAAATGAAAAGGAAGTGTATGCCACAGAAACGTATATTCGTTTCCCCTTTCCACCAAAACCATGCAACAATATTCCTCTTTAGTGAACTCCGCAATAAGACGGCCACACCTCCCGACCATGTGCACAACACTCACCATAACAACAGCTCGCCATTTCCAGGGGTGGCCAGCAGGAAAAACAGCCATTTTCGAACTTTTTTTTTAGGTGACTGCCAGGTCATGTCAGCAGCTAACATTCTGCATACAGACTTCCTTCAGTGTTAACTGACAGTGCTAAAAAATTCAATACATGTTTCGACGTGACAAATCTGACCATTTCCTTGTAAGACATTACTGATATTATAAGGTAACCACAGTCACACTACTAACCAGTTTGTGAAGGAACTATTACTTAAATAATTATACACAGATTGTCTGTGATTGAATGCTACACCAAGCATTGTTAAAGTTGGTCACTTTGTCTTGAGAACTTTCACATCATCATGTGATTAGCAAAACTTTCTAGAACTCTTACTAATTCTGACATATTTCCCACACAGAGCTCCGAATCCTCTTTTTAAACTACAGATATCCTTTCTTAGTCCAGAAAATAGGCATTAACAATAGTACGTCTTAAATGTTTGTCATACTTGGAAGGAAGGGGAGAATCTGATCAAATAATTTAATATGTAAAACATATTACTAATCATTTTGATGGCTGGATTCATCACATTAAAAGTGTCATCAATTGATTTGTAAGTATACATGCAAAATCGTACTCAACATGCTACAATAAAAAGTCTTGAGGGATACATATTCTTAAATACACTGGTCAAAACAATTAGGGGATTATTTGAGGTGTCTAGGTTCTGAAGTATTGTAATTGGCAGAATGAACTAAAGTGGTTAGACGTCCTCTATTGGTTGTACGGAGTGGAGACAACAACATTATGGCAACAAAGATAGTGGTAAGAACAGAAAGCTGCTGCAGAGGGGTTGCTGTTGGCTTTACTCTACCAAATTAATTACATGAACAGTTGGGTTCAGGTAGTGTAGCGAGCAGGCAACAATAATGTGATTTACCTGAAGCTATGATACGGAAAGCCGTAGGAAGGTTGGAAGTGAGATTAACACAGAGGGAGGTGGCTGCAGCTGTTGGAGTGTTCCAAAGTATAATTTCCATGACCTGAACATGTTTTCAGACAACAGGAACAGTTACAAGAAGGCAAGGCCAAGGTCATCTGGGTAACATCAGCAAGAGTGACTATTATTTCTGCCTAACAGCCTATCTAGATAGGAGGTTGAATTTCATCTAATCTGCAACACACCCTCCAGGCAGCAATAGGATGTGCAATATCAACACAAACGGTCCTTAATTTCCTTTGGGAATGTGACATCTATGCACAGAGGCCTATGGTGTGTGTCCTATTAAAATCAGGACACCATTTGGCCGACAGAAACAGGGCAGAGGAACATCAGGACTGGCGTCATAATGAATGCATCGAGCTCCATTCATAGATGAGTCAAGATTTTATGTTGAGCCGGACAATCGTTGTTCCCTCATCTGGAGAGAACCTAGAACTTGGAACAATCCTGCTTACATGCAGTAAACATCTCCTCCATTAATCTGTGAGCACTCTCACACTGTGAGCATTCTGCTCACAGTAATTTTAAAACATTCTGAATTTTACCAATTTTAAATAGTCAAATATGTGTGTTTTCATATAAACGCAACTAGAAATATTTATAAAAAGTAAAGAAAGTTTGACTTACCAGGCGAAAAGGCACCATTTCATTGACACACACACAAATAAAAACATACAAAAACACAAAAAACTTAGGTTTTGCAACCTTATGATGATATTGTTTGATGCCGCGATAGATAGGATGGCCAGTTTCTTCCCCAATGTTTTCATGAAATGTTTTCTGGGATGGAGCAGTACTTTCCTTGCAGAAGCTTTATCCCGTGAATAAAGTCGTAACACTACCCCATGTTGTTGGCTTTGTGGCTGTACTGTATGGTATTTGCAAGAGTGCCCCATTGTCATTTTGCTATGCTGTCACTTTCTCTCATCACTAAACTATATTGCCTTGACTCATTTAGCTTTTTTTTTATTTTAAAGCATCTTCTGTGGTCTGTAAATAATACAAAAGTTTGTACAGTTTCTTTTGTATACATAGATTAAAAACAGTTCTCAAAAACTTTGTGCACAATAGAGCGATGTGTTTTTTAAATTGATATTCCGTCTACTCATGGTATTGTCTCTTCTTTACATCTCAATGCTGTTTCTCCAGCTTGTAAGCTGGAGTTGATTGGTTCCTGAAGTGTGTTTTCCGGTTGTGTGCAGTACTTTTCACCTGTTTTTGTGGCATTTCTTTTGTTTCATTTGTTATCGCTTCATTTATTTCAAACTGTGTACCGTTTGCATATCACCCGTTTTAAGTGGAATGCCTTTCATTTTCTTGCCACAGTGTCACTATGTTGTTTTGACTGTATACAATGACATACAATAACAAATACACACACAAAATATCCAACATAAATAGAAAATACAGATCGTTACAGAAAATCAGGAATATACCAACTGAAATGCAACATGTGATGGAAGTTACATTGGTCAGACTAAAAGAACATTTGACGCCAGATATAAAGAAAATGTACAAGCCTGGAAGTGTAAAAGAAGTCACACTGTTTGCAGAACACTTACACCAAAACCAACATAAAATCACCACCAGAGACAGACATGGAAATAATAAGAATAAACACACAGACACATAAATTGTGTGATATATATATTATGTTGGCAACCCTCACAGACCACGTGAAAAACTAATGAACAGACAAAAACAGTATAGCGACACTGCGGTGAAGTGATAAACAAAACGAAGGCATTCTGCTTAAAATGGGTGATATGCAAATGGTAAACAGCTTCAAATAAGTGAAGTGATAACAAATAAAACCAAAGAAATGCCACAAAACAGGTGAAGGGTGCTGCACACAACTGGGAAACACACTTCAGGAACCAACCAACTCCAGCCAACAAAACGGAGAAACAGCATTGAGATGTAAAGAATCTATTCTTTACATCTCAAGACACACACACATAGGCCTAATGTGCACAAAGTTTTTGAGAACTGTTTTTAATCTATGTACATAAAATGAACTGTACAAACCTTTGCATTATTTACAGACCACAGAAGATGCTTCTGAATAAGGAGTGGAACACCTCTGCTGTAAAACAGATGTCTTTAATTGCGATCAGCATAAGACGGATTACCTATTATAGTCAAGTATTTTTTTTTTTTTTTTCCAAATAATCCAAAGCTGAGCAGACCAAACCCCAATTAGTTTGAAATATGTATGTTCAACCATCCTCTTATTTGTTCCTTCTACTGTGACTAGTAATACAGTGGGTACATGAAAAATATGATCAGTCCACAGAAAATTAGTAACTCCAGTGGGCATGCACAGATGAATCATTAAGCCTTTACAGATGGTGTAGAAATAGTCACATACTCAACTGCGCATGCGCATGCACGTGCGCGCGTGCTTCACACACACACACACACACACACACACACACATACATACATACACACTGCATGCACATGCACGTGGGTATGAGGTACATTCAGTGAGGCATAAACGTTTCAAGTGGACATTGTCATGTCAAACGTCATTATGTTTACACATGATTACAAAAATAGTATCCTAAGGAGGCAGTTGGCCACAGTCGAACAGTATGTGAAGTTGATTTTCCAGAGTGGACAGTTCCAATGCCCCTAAAAACAGTTGTGCCTGTTAGAATATCCTGACTGAGAATAACCAAAGAAGGATTTTGCAGTTTGTTAATCAATGTCACTTTCAAATGCAACAGGAATTGCCCATTGCAATGGGAACTATCTACAGTGAACATTCAAGAAACAGTAACCTCACAAAGAGATCACTGCTTGCACAGGCACATACAGCTATATGTTTTCATTACACGAGAAATTGATTGTGAACAGCAAGCAGTACATAGCGTGATTTGATAAATCATGTTTTTGCCTTTATTCAAATGACACATTTCTTTGAGTGCATGGAAGGCCTAATGAAACATTTCATTTTGAATATGTCCAGGGTTAGATCCAAGTTGTTGAGAGGTTTGTGATGTTTGGATTTCTCTTTTTATCATGAATTGGGTGATGTTTGGGTTTCTCTTTTTATCGTGAATTGGGTCCACGAGTGAGTGTCCACTAACAGGAAGCAGCATATTTAAACAAACATTCAAAATAATCCAGCATTGCCCTTCATTTAACATGTCCATCATTGGTATGCCTCTATTTTGAAAGGTAACAGCAGTTAAGTTCATTGTTCGTCACTCCCACACACTATTACATCTCAGTTGGAATAAAAAATAGATGAAGTTTACTCACCAGGTGAAGGAGCACAGGTGTGACAGCAGCACAAATAAAAAGAACACACACACACACACACACACACACACACACACACACACACACATTTACACAGACGCAAATACACCTAGGCAGACAGACTGTAGAAAGCAAAGAATACAATACATAGAATACAAAATTACCTGGTTTGAATGCCATAGAAAATATGTTGGACAAATTGTAACAGCAGGCCAAAATCAGATATCACAAATGGGTGAGTTTTACACAGTCAAATCTTGAGTGAGTGGCTTAACTTGGATTTGACATACACAATTTTATGGTCACACTTCCTAATTGAACATAGGAAGTTATCAAGTCCAGGGTGAGAATTACCATTAATAAATGAGCCTTTCAATGATTTCTTTAGGGATAGTCACTTTTTGTTCTAGAGCCCGAGCTATTGCACACTAAATTTATTATTCTAAGTGCATATTATGCTAGTTATTTGTTTACTTAGTGTAAGAATATGTCCAATTCACTTCAGTGTGTGCATCAATGTGCAACTTTTGTCCCTGATACACATGATATGAATTCATGTTTCATTTTTAGGGCATCTCATTCCATTCCATGATGGTGGTGGTGGTGGCTGGTGCGAATTATTTAATCATTTTTAGGGCATTATCATTGGCTTTTCTGTTGTGTGGTAACTATTTTATTATTAATTTTTACATTTATTAATCAAACAAAGTCTAGGTTGGAATTAATGATATAGTAAGTACACTTTACAACTCACCGCAAAGACGTGGCGACGAGCTGCGACAGACACGTACGAAAGACACACACATACAACACTTTTAGCTATCGGTCATGGCCTTCTTCAGGAAATAGAACACACAGGCACACAACACAGTCATACAACCATCACCTCCGGCTGCCGCACTTTGAAGTGTTGTGTGTTCTATTTTCTGAAGAAGGCCATGGCCGATAGCTAAAACTGTTGTATGTGTGTGTCTTTTGTATGTGCCTGTCGCAGCTCGTTGCCACGTCTTTGGGGTGAGTTGTAAACTGTCCTTACTATATTATTAATTCCAACCTGGACTTTCCATTATTATATTCAAACAAAGACTAGCCACTCATACCCTGGATATGATATAGACAGTGACCATGTTCTAGTGATAGAAGACTATAACAGAAAATTTAAGAAATATTAAAGAACTAAATAACACAAATAGCGTGTAGAAAAACTTCAGGAAAAGCAACTATTTATGGACATGAAAGAATTGACCGATAACTTGATAAGGTAACAGGCAAGAATGGGAAGGATTCAAAGAGACCGTAGAAGTAGCTGTTAAAGAACTAGTAGGATTAAGGAAACTAGAACCAAGGAAATACTAGACCTTATTGGAGAATGAAATGGGTCAAGGAAAAAAAGATTCCAATGAATACAAAAGAGTAAAAAATGGAATTACACAGAAATGTAGATTGGAAAAAGAAATGTGGATGCACGAGAAACATGGAAATTCAACAAGATCTAAGTAGAGGTGAAACTGATAAAGCGTATCCAAAAATTAAAACAATGCAGATAAAGACAGGAACGAAAACAATGTATGGTCAAGAATAAAAATGGGGACTTACGTTTCGAATTAGAGGTCTGTATGAAGGAGAAAATATTGCTGAGGGGGAAATTCTGGAAGAAGAGAGCATTGTGGATATCGACATGATAGGACCACCTGTATCCAAAGAGGAATCAACAGTGCCTTGAATGAAATGATATAAGTAATGGCAAAGCGACAGGCATAGATAACATCCCAGCAGAAATATCGAAGGAAATTGGATAATCAACAAAAGAGTACTTATATAAACTTTTAAAAGGATACTATGAAGATGGAAAAGAACCACTACCAGATTTGCTTAACAGCTAAACAGTAATAATCACTCCCCCCCCCCCCAACCACCAAAAAAAGGGGGGGGGGAAATGCTCTGGACTGTGAGAAAAATAGAACTGTCTTCTGCACTAGAACTATCTTCCTGCACTTCCAAAATAATGTTAAACATAATAAAAAAGAAAATTGAGGCAAACCCTGGGAAGACCAGTTTGGTTTCAGATCTGGAAAGGGAACTAGAGAGGCAATACTAGCTCTTGAGTATGGTATTAGAAAGATGAATTGGAGTTAATAAAAAAACATACTTGAGCTTTATAGATTTACAAAAAGCATTTGACATGGTTAATTGGAAACTGTTATTCCAACCAATGAAGGAAATAAATCTTGATTGGAGGGGCAGAAGATTAATCTGGAACCTGTATAAAAGACAGGAAGCAGAGATAGAAGTGAATGGTGTGAAGAAGAAAGCAAAAATAAGGAGGGGAGTAAGGCAAGGGTGCCCATTATCACAATATTTCTTCAACTCATTTACTGAAAAGGCCATTGAAATGTTGAAAAGAATAACCAAAGAAATTAAAATTAACGGGGAATGAATACACTGTATCCGTTTTCCAGATGATATAGTAGTACTTGCTGACTCACTAAAGGAAATGGAGTTTATGTTGCCAAAATCCTAAAAGAATTTAATCTAAAAATTAATAATAAGAAAAAAAAACTATGGTAGTAGGGAAGACAAGAGAAAATGGTAAAGATAATATTAAACTAGAAGAGGATGTTCTAGAGCAGGTTAAGAGCTTCTGTTACTTGGGGGAGCACAGTCACTGCAACAATAAATATATCACAGATATAAAGAGAAGAATAGCCTTGGCAAAGCAAGCTTTCCAAAATAAAAGGAATTTACTAACAGACAATCATACAAGCCTAGAAGTAGGAAAAAGTTTGCCGAAACTTTCGTTTGGAATGTCTTAACATACAGATGTGAAGTGTGGACTCTGGGAAAGGCAGAGTAAAAGAGACTGGAAGCAGTGGAAATATGGATATGGAGAAGAATGACACAAACAAGCTGCTTAGATAGGAAAATTAATGAACAGGTCTTGAGAGAAGTGAATGAGAACAGAACGCTGCTCATTTATATAGGAAGAAGAAAAAGTGATAGGGCACATAATGGGACACAACCAGTTCCTAAAGAATGTATTTGAAGGAAAAGTTTTAGGGAAAAAAAACCTAGAGGCAGGCCAAGAGCAACGTATTTTAATAACATCAGAGAAGATATGGGGGTAAAATCCTATGAAGAATTGAAGAGGGTGACAATGGAGAGAGGGACATGGCTAAATTGACAAGGCATAGCTTTTAGTTTATGATGATGACATTTGGTTTAATATGTTGTTTGAAGTGTAACCACTGTTTAAGAAAGGGATTAAAAAGAATTGTGCCTACTACTGCTACGAAATTGCCTTGAGATAATGGAAAAGACCGAGGAATATCATAGGACATCAATTTGAGGAGGAACAGCATTGATACAGAAATAACAGAGGTACAATAGATCTCATATTCCCCCCCCCCATTAGTTAATTATTGGGGGGGGGGGGGTAGGAGGAAAGAATGTGATAGAAGTGTTCATGGATTTGAGAGACAGGGAAGACATGAAGGCCAAGCCATTAATTCAATCCAGTGTAGAAGGTGGGAGGAAAGGCGAATTTAATACCACCCAAAATCATAATATCCAGTGTATAATCATTATATTAATGCACAAGCCAACAGTGTTTCCTGGCTCAAATCCATCCATCTGGTGGTGCAAGTAGAATCAGGATTTGTCAGTAAAAACGATGTCATTCCAGTCCTAGAACTTTCAGTAACATATTCCTTTATAATATAGTAAAACTTCATTAACACGAATCCGAAGGGACCGAAAAATCATGAGTTTGTGTTTAAAAAAAAAATTCGTGTTAAGTGAAAAACACAGATTTTAATAAGTATGTGTAATGCGCTACATTATCAATCACTTTATTGTAGACTTATAACATTATAAAGTGATTGTAAAATTACAAGCACTCAAAATTATGTACCTTACTTTCTTGGAAAAAAATCAGTCGTGGTTTGCTGATGCTCATGGGAATGATAATATTTTGTAATTTCGCAACCAATTGTAAAGATAATGTCCATAAACCCGTAGTGACGTCGGATGTTGAAGCGAAATGTTCTAAACAGTCCAAGGCTGTAAACATCTCCTGATGGGTAGGTGGAATGGTATCTGTATTCTCTTCCTCTTCACTTTCTTGCACCTCGTTCACAGCTTTTGGCACATCCAATTCGACAGAAGCACATATGGCAACATCGTCATCTACACTAATGAATTTTTCGAGACTAATCCCAAGGTTTGCAACGTCCTGCAGAACTGTCCATTCATCAGGTGAAGTGGCCTCTTCTAACTTGTGGACATCTTCAATGTTGCTATGTCTCCAAGCTCTGTTAAAGCATTTCCCAATATGATGTGGCGATACTGAGTTCCAGGCTGCTGCGATGGCTTTTATTGCATCAAGCAGATTCCAATTTGGGGTTGCATGATCAGCAGCACGAATTGCAGCTCTTACAAGTTGCTCACGATAAGCTCTCTTTATGAGAGAGATTATGCCTTATTCCAAAGGCTAAAGGCAGCTTGTGGCATTGGGTGGAAAAAACTGAACCTTTATGTTGGATAGGTTCAGATCGTGTACGTTATGGGCTGTACATCTGTCCAATGTAAGAAGAACATGTCTATTTTGAGCAACGTCTTGATTGTTAAAACAAAGAAGCCACTTGCGAAATGATACAAGCTTTTTTGTGGTGAGAGTAGATGCAAGGTAAAGTGTCCATATTTTCGTTTTTAAAACAACATTGTTTATCGGATTTACCGATAACCCAAGGACGAAACTTCTCACTGCCATCAGCATTACAGCTCATTACAACAGTCACACATTGTTTGCTTTGTACTCCACCGTGATACTTATCACCTTTTATCCCCAGGGTGTGATCTGGAAAAAGATTGTAGAACAGTCCAGTTTCATCCATGTTAAACACACTACACGAAGCATACTTCTCCCTCAGATGGTTGAATTCGTGCAAGCAGCTGTTCGCACTTTCTTCATCAACTTTATTTGCTTCAACACAAGTTTGTACAGACGAATTTGAATGTCTCTTTTGGAACTGATACAACCAAACAGCAGAACAACGGAAGTCTTCAATGCCCATATCTTTAGCAATATCATTTGCTTTTGACTGAATCGTAGGACCAATTAAAGGTATGTTAGATGCATGCATATGATTGAACAATTGTAGCAGAAACGTCTTGGCCCCAGCATTAATATTCTTTTTTTTTTTTTTAATAATTGTAGATGAAGAGGATTTACGTATACATATTCCAAACTGCTCTGCAATTGCTGTTTTCTTGGTACCACAGCCCACTTCATCTAGAATCTTATGCTTTAACTGTACATAGAGCTGTCTGTTTCCTCGTTGCCATTTTCGCATGCTACAGTACTGGTTGTAACTGTATTCAATATTCCAACTCGATACAGCTACGACTAACAGAACACCTGTCAAATCTGGCACTGAGTATGTTACTAAATGCTGCTGCACACATTATTGAATGTCCTACAGCATATGCTGATTGTTGAGGTGATAATTGTTGTTACCGACCCACAATACATTAAAAACAAGTCAACAATAAATATAATTAGCTTTGTAGCTACATTTCCTACATTCATTTCGAAAAAATTTACGCTTTAGAATACTTTAAGGTCGGATGTTTGTGTTACAGTGAAATTTAATTATGCTAGGAGCTGAAACAGAGTTCATAATTCGCCTTAACCGAAATTCGTATTAACCGATAAAACATGCCATAAGAACTAATGTATTCTTGGCGAGACCAATATTTTTTTCGCGTAAAACTGCAAGATTGCGCTAACGAGGTTATACTGTTATACAAAATTTCAGCTTGTTGGTATGATATATAATATTTATTTAAAAATAATGCATATCGATTTTGTTCAGTGATTACAGCATCAGTGCAGTTTCAAGTCCCAAGTACTCATGTGCACCGATTAAAACCATTTCTACAGTCAGTTGTTAAGGTTTGTACATGAGTCCTCTACTGGAAACTGTGCCGATGATGTTCAACCATTGACATAATTGTTATGCGATATTCTTAAATAAATATTTTATATCAGCAAGCTGAAAATTTGTTATTATTATTATTATTATTATTATTATTATTATTATTATGTGGTTGTTGGGTACACAACCTGTTATGGAGTAGTCATGGTCCTCTATTCGTGTTTTCACTTTAAATAGACAAAAGTAGAAAAATACTGGATTGAAGGATATTGTGTTATGAAGAAGAGTGCTTTATATAATTCAGAGGATTTTGATTTGGGAGTTGAATGTTTAGAACTGTCCATTTCATAAAAATAAGCAATTGATTATTGTGTTGTTGTTGTGGTCTTCAGTCCAGAGACTGGTTTGATGCAGCTCTCCACCCTACTCTATCCTGAGCAAGCCTTTTCATCTCCTCATCAGAACGACAACCCACATCCACTTGAATCTGCTTACTATATGCGTCTCTTGGTCTCCCTCTGCGATTTTTACCCCACACACTTCCCTCCAACGCTAAATTCACAATTCCTTTATGTCTAAGAATGTGTCCTACCAATCTATCCCTTCTTTTAGTCAAGGTATGCCAGAAATTTCTTTTCTCCCCAATTCGGTTCAGTACCTCCTCATTAGTTACGCGATCCACCCACCTAATCTTCAGCATTCTTCTGTAGCACCACATTTCAAAAGCCTCTATCCTCTTTCTGTCCACACTGCTTATCGTCCATGTTTCACTCCCATACAAGGCAACACTCCATACAAATGCCTTCAGAAAGGACTTCCTTAGGCTTAAATCAATATTCGATGTTAACAAATTTCTCTTTTTCAAAAACGCCTTTCTACCCATTGCCATTCTGCATTTTATATCATCTGTGCTGCGACCATCATTTGTTATTTTACTGCCCAAGTAACAGAACTCATCTACCTCCTTTATTGTTTTGTTACCTAATCTAATTCCTTCAGCATCACCTGATTTTCTTACATTGCACTCCATTACCCTAGTTTTACTCTTGTTAATGTTCATCTTATATGCACCTTTCAGCACACTGTCCATTCCGTTCAATTGCTCTTCCAGGTCCTTTGCTGTATCTGACAGAATTACTATGTTGTCGGCAAAACGCAATGTTTTTAATTCTTCCCCCTGAACTTTAATTCCTTCTCCAAATTTCTCCTTGCTTTCCTTTATAGCTTGCTCAATGTACAAATTGAACAACATTGGGGAAAGGCTACAACCCTGTCTTACTCCCTTTCCAACCACTGCATCCCTTTCATGCCCTTCAACTCTGACAACCGCTGTCTGGTTTTTGTACAAGTTGTAAATAACCTTACGCTCCCTATATTTTACTCCTGCTTGCTCCAGAACTTGAAAGAGTTTATTCCAATCAACATTGTCAAAAGCCTTCTCCAAATCTACAAAAGCTAGAACTGTTGGTTTGCCTTTTCTTAATCTATCTTCTAGGATAAGCCGTAAAGTGAGTATTGCCTCCCGTGTTCCTACATTTCTCCTGAACCCAAACTGATCTTCCCCGAGGTCGGCTTCTACCAGCTTTTCCATCCTTCTGTATATTGATTATTAAGAAATAGAAATATGTGCTCTACATTTTATAAGAATAAAACACTCCAAAAAATGAAGCCAAAAGAACCACTGAAGGTGATTAATTAAGAAACAACCAAAAATAGCTATGTTAATGGAGTTTCCAGACAATATATGTGGCACAAGTAAAAAGACGTAGACGTTATTTGCTAACAAATTCTGTGACTAATCACTAATGGTGGCAGTAAACATTGGGTCTATTAATAAACTAACAAAACCATTATATTTAACCCACCAAACATTGCATTACCACAACAAATAGTACTTTCAAATGTTAAATTCTTAAGATGATAGTAAAATTCATTGTATCACTAAAAAGTGAAAATTCTGACTGTGAAGATGTTTCTAGCAGAGTATTAAAATGTGCTGATTTTATTTTTAACAGTGATTTGGGGCATTTTCCACAAGCCAGTAAATATTCAGCATTATACTGTTATCATGACTGTGCAGCTGCTGCATGCCCCATCTATAAATTTTTACGACTAGTTGTTGTTGTAGTCTTCAGTCCGGAGACTGGTTTGATGCAGCTCTCCACCCTACTCTATCCCGAGTAATCCTCTTCATCTCCTCATAAGAAAAAAGACCTACATCCATTTGAATCTACTTACTGTGTTCATCTCTTGGTCTCAATCTGCGGCTTTTACCCTACACACTACCCCTCCAACACTAAAGTCACAATTCCTTGATTCTAGGATTGTGTCTTACCAATCAATCCCTTCTTTTGGTCAAGGTATGCCAGAAATCCCTTTCCTCCCCAATTCTGATTAGTACCTCTTCATTAGATATGTGATATACCCACCTAATCTTCAGCATTCTTCTGTAGCACCGTATTTCAAAAGCCTCAATCCTGTTTATCGTCCATGTTTCACTCCCATGCAGGACAACACTCCACACAAATGCCTTCAGGAAGGACTTCCTTACACTTAAATTAATATTCAATGTTAGCAAATTTCTCTTTTTCAAAAATGCTTTCATTCCCATTGCATTTTATATCCTCTGTACTGTGACCATCATATGTTATTTTACTGCCTAAGTAACAGAATTCATCTAGCACCTTTATTGTTTCATTACCTAATCTAATTCCATCAGCATCGCCTGATTTTCTAAGGCTGCATTTCATTACCCTTGTTTTGCTCTTGTTAATGTTCATCTTATATGCTCCTTTCAACACACTGCCCATTCCGTTCAATTGCTCCTACAGGTCCTGTGCTGTCTATGACAGAATTACAATGCCATCAGTTAAACACAAGGTTTTTATTTCTTCACCCTGAACTTTAATGCCTCCTCCAAATTTCTCCTTGCTTTCCTTTGTAGCTTGCTCAATGTACAAATTGAACAACATTGGAGAAAGGCACCCTGGTCGTACACCCTTTCCAACCTCTGCATCCCTTTCATGCCCTTCAACTCTGATAACTGCTGTCTGGTTTTCGTACAAGATGTAAATGTAGTAAATAATAAATTTGTATTGTCAGCTACGTCAGTTGGCGCTGTCAGAGAACATATGATCTCGCCAGCGCCACCTGCCGCGGTGCTGCGGCAGTGCGCGGCAGCACGCCGGCTGTTAGAGTTTGTTTTGCTTTCATATGGTGCACTTCGGCACTTTAATTACATTATATGAAGTGTCTTTTGTCATCAGTGACGTATGTCACGTGTGTGTACTTTACCGTGTATATGTTCAATTATGAAGTACAAGATTCTTTAAGCATATTCTACAAGTGTCATAAAAGTAAGATAAGCCGGAAGGTGAGTATTGCCTCCCGTGTTCCTATGTTTCTCCTGAATCCAGACTAGTCTTCTCCAAGGTTGGGTTCTACCAGCTTTTCCATCCTTCTGTAAATAATTTGTGTTAAAATTTTGCAATCATGACTTATTAAACTGATGGTTATGTAATTTTCACACCTGTCTGCGCCTGCTTTCTTTGGAATAGGGATTACTACATTTTTCCTGAAGTCTGAGGGTATTTCCCTGTCTCATACATCTTACACACCAGGTGAAATTGTTTTGTCGTGGCTGGCTCTTCCAGGGACTTCAGTAGCTCTGAAGGAATGTCATCTACTCCAGGGGCCTTGTTTCAACTTTGGTCTTTCAGTGCTCTGTCAAATTCATCTCTCAGTATAGTATCTCCTATTTCATCCTCATCCTTCCTACAATATTGCTTCTAAGTTCATTTCCTTCGTAGAGCCTCTCTATATACACTTTCCACCTTTCAGCTTTCCCTTCTTTGTTGAGAACTGGTTTGCCATCTGTGTTCTTGATCTTCATAGAACTGTTTTTCTTATCTCCAAATATCTCTTCTTATTTTCCTGTAGGCTGTATCTATTTTCCCCCTATTTATACATTCTTCTAAATCCTTGCATTTGCCTTCTAGCCACTCCTGCTTAGCTATTTTGCACTTCCTGACAATCTCAATTCTTAGTTGTCTGTACTCCATTTTGCCTGTTTATTTACTTCATTTGTATATTTTCTCCTTTCCTATGATATGCAAGGACTTTTTGTAGGTCTTGCCTTTCTACCTATTTTGTCCTCTGCTGCCTTCACTATTTCATATCTCAATGCTTGATTGATTGATTTCTTTATTAATCCATGTAACAATTTACATTGTATGGATTTCGTCAGCAAAATCATATCCAATATAGTATACCTACAATTTAGGCACATAAAATTAATATTTTACACACATTTTTAAAGTATCTTAATACATTTGTTTTGCATCTTTATATAATTTTCTTATACTACTGTACAATTCAGGATTACATCTTGTAATTATATTCTCGTATATTACAATGCAGGCTTGTTTAATTACCCAACATATTTGAATTCAGATAGTTCATTACCGTATAATAACTTCTATTTAGTAAAAATTGTTTTAGTTTTGTTTTCAACAGTCCAACTGTATCAATGTCTTTTATATTTTGAGGTAATTTATTGTATGATTTAATAGCATTGTACAACAAGCTTTGCTGAGCTTTAACTTTATTTTTCCTCTTGAGATGCAGATTGTATCGATTTCTAGTTTCATAGTTGTGTACTAATGAATTTTTAACATAGCATTCAATATTTTTTACATACGTAATACTTTGAAAAATATATTTACATGGGACAGTTAGCATTTCCAGCTTTTGCTATCTATTCCTCTTCTACTGTTTTATTTCCTCCCGTTTCAGTTGCCGCCTGAAGCTCCCTCTGAAATTCTCAAGAACTTCAGGTTCCTTCAATTTATCCAGGTCCCATCTCCTTATTTTCCTACCTATTGGCAGTTTTTTTCAGTTTCAGCCTACAGTTCCTGACCAACAAGTTATGGTCAGTGTCTACATCTGCCCCTGGATATGTCTTACTGTTTAAAACCTGGTCCGAAATCTCTCTCTTATCATTATAAAATCTAACTGGTACCTTCCGGTGTCTCCTGGTTTCTTCCATGTATACAATCTTCTTTCATGATTCTTAAACCAGGTGTTTGTTATGATTAAATTATGTTCCGTGCAAAATTCTACCGGGTGGCTTCCTCTTTCATTTCTTTTGCCCACTCCATATTCACATACTATTTTTCCTTCCCTTCCTTTTCGTACTACTGAATTCCAGGCTCCCATTACAATTAAGTTTTCCTCTCCCTTAATTGTCTGAA
Source organism: Locusta migratoria (assembly GCA_026315105.1). Taxonomy (NCBI): domain Eukaryota; kingdom Metazoa; phylum Arthropoda; class Insecta; order Orthoptera; family Acrididae; genus Locusta; species Locusta migratoria. The sequence goes on from CM048751.1 coordinate 77,287,348, forward strand.
TAATTTCCTTTACCTAGTCATACATTTCTTTCATCTCCTCATCATTAGCTAGTGGGCATATAGACTTGTACTACTGTGATCGGTGTTGGCTTTGTATCTATCCTGACTATGATAATGCAGTTGCTGCGCTGCTCATAGTAGTTTACTTGCATTCCTATTCTCTTATTCATTATCAGACCTACTCCTGTAATACCCCCAACTGATTTTGTATTTATAATCCTGTATTCACCTGACCAGAAATCCTGTTCCTCTTTCCACTGAACTTCACTAATCCCCACTATATCTAAATTCAGTCTATCCATTTCCCTTTTTAAATTTTCTAACTGCCCTACCCGATTAAGGGATCTAACATTCCACACTCCGAACCGTAGAATGCCAGTGTTGTCTTTCCTGATGACGACATCCTCCTGAGTAGTCCCCGCCTGGAGATAAAGCAGTTATAATTGTATAGTTATTAGTGACAAGGAACTCAGAAAATACTTACATTTATATGAACTCCTTATAACATTGTTTAGTAATTTACTTTGAAATAAAGTTCAGATCACTGTTTGAAGTAAATGTTAACAGTTTTTGTACAATAAATTCATTCTCAAATACTTTTCTTGTTAATTATGTTGTTATAATGTTAAATACTACTGCAATGAAAGACATCTTTGACAAGGGAAATAGTATTAGAAGCTGACTCACTTGAAATCAATCCGTAAATATTTCTATTTGAGGTATAAAATACTTCAAAATTTAATATGACTTTGCTTTAATGTAAGGCAGTGGAAAGTCCATGTTGAGATTATAATGAAGATAGGTTACAACCTACTGAAAAGATGTGTTGAGCCACAGGCAGGTGTGTGTGCATAAAATGTAAACAGATAAAAATGAAGAACTTTTGAAATATTAAGAATAATACAAAAGTAGGGTGGCACACAGTTTGAAGAGAGACTTGAATTAATTGGAGATATAGGAAATTATCGATAGTGGAACTGTTAGGTATGGTGTGTACAGAATGATTGTGGGACCACAAAAAGTGTCATAGGGTTAACTCCCATCTGCACAGTTCAATCAATGTTCTATTACTCAGTCATCCCTGAATCTGGACAATAGCGTAATGCAGTAGCACCCAGATATTCAAATTAAAACTGGGTTACATACTAGTACTGATGTTTTGCAGCATTTTGCACCACATCTTTTGAGATTCTCTACTATCTAAGAGTTCTTCAGTTCTACAACTATACTCCAGAAAAGACCACATGAGTCTCACTACTCACTTTCTGCAGTGGGTAGGGAATTTGTGTCTGTATTTGATGTTCTTAAGGGTCATGACTAAACCCCTGTACAGACGCATGATGTTTATCCTTAAAACTGCCTTTGGACTACCTCATCCATTTTACAAGAGTAACAATTGTGCTCTGTCATCAGTAATGTGTTTAGAGTCCTTTGCAGCATTGCAATGACACCACCCTCAACATATAGTTTATCAATGGCAGAACGATCTGAATAAGATATCACTAAGGTGTAAAAATTGGCAATGGACTCTAAATAATGAGAAGTGTGAAGTCGTCCACATGAGTATGAAAAGAAATCCGTTAAACTTTGTTTACAAGATAAATCAATCAAAAGTGAAGGCCGTATAAGATATCACTAAGGTGTAAAAATTGGCAATGGACTCTAAATAATGAGAAGTGTGAAGTCGTCCACATGAGTATGAAAAGAAATCCGTTAAACTTTGTTTACAAGATAAATCAATCAAAAGTGAAGGCCGTAAACTCCACAAAATACCCAGGAATTACTATTACTTCAGACTTAAAATGGAAAGAACATGTAGATAATGTCGTGGGAAAGGCGAACCAGAGAGTGCGTTTTATTGGCAGAACCCTTAAAAGATACAACAAAACTACAAAAGAAACTGCATACACTACGCTTGTCCATCCATTTTTAGAGTATTGCTGCCCAGTGTGGGATATTTATCAGGTGGGTTTGACGGAGGACATTGAAAGAGTCCAGAGAAGGGCAGCTTGTTTCGTGTTGTCACGATACAGGGGAGACAGCATTACGAAAATTATACAGGATCTGGGATTTTGAATCATTACAACAACAACGCTTATCGCTGCGGTGTGGGCTACTTACAAAACTCCAATCGCCAAGATTCTCCTCCGAATGCGAAAATATATTGTTGACTCCCACTTACACAGGTAGAAATGAACATCAGAATAAAATACGAGAAATCAGAGCTCGAACAGAGAGATTCAGATGTTCTTTCTTTCCGCGCGCTATTCGAGAATGGAATGAGAGATAAATAGTATAATGGTGGTTCGATGAACCCTCTGCCAGGCACTTAAATGTGATCTGAAGAGTATCCCATGTAGATGTAGATGCAGCATCAGACTGTTCTTACTGCTATCCAATGGCCAAAAGCTGTCCATCTTTGAAGGGTCAAATTATTTATTAGGACAGTGTTACTGGATAGGTTCCTGATTTTTCTTGTCCAGTTGGTGGCATCTCCCCAAGACTTAAGGGAAACTGGTTGACCTCAATCTAGCAAATGTTTCATTTCAATTGCATAATGTTCGGTTTCTAGGTGTAGCTTAAATGTTACAGTGAAATCACATTCAATATGAGGCCCATTAATCATCAGCTCATAGGTATGTATATTCTTTTGCATCAGTTTCATCTCTCTGAATATGGAAAGTGTGAATTTACATCTTGATCTGATTTTCACATTCAGTTGTAGATAATCCTCAACTCCTTCTTAGAGATGTCTGGTCTTCACTTCATTATGCAAGTGTAATGAATGACAGAAATGTTCATAAATATAGGCTCTTTAATGAAGGAAGTTGCGACAAGAATAAAGACACCACTGAACAAATTTAATTGGAAATTGCTGGATCATCCACCATACTTAGCACTATCAGACTTTAATCTATTATAAAAACTGAAGGAATTTCTTGGTGAAAAGCACTTGGAAAATGATGAAATTTTGAAAGAAACTTTTTCTAAATTTTTTATGGTCATGTGGCAGAGTTTTTGATACGGGGATCCAAAAACTGTTGCCACAATTTGAAAAATGTGTAAATGTTCATGGTGAGTACATTGAAAAGTGAAAAATGTACATATTATAGTTTGTGATACAAATTACATTCACATTTATGATACGAATATTATAGACGAAAAATTCCCAGCCCTCTCACATGATTGCTATTTTCCAGAGAGCTTCTATCGTCCACATACCAATTAAGGCTATCAGTACTGAGTAATCTCTTCTTTTGCACAAGTCCAGACCTTAAAGGATGGGCAGTACCAGTCACAACAAGTGAAGTAGCTCCTTCTGGCTCACAGTACATGGTCAGAGTGGTCAACATAGCAGTCTGATTCTCAGACTTTCAAAGCACCTCCATATGTGCCATGCCTATGTGTGTCCAATTCCAAGAAAACAGCTATTTTGTGCACTATGGGACATAGCGATGAAAATGGCGAAGTTGCAAAGCATTTTCTTGTACAACTCTGCAGAGGGCACATCACATAATCCAGCATGTAAAGTTCATTGCATCCTTAGTCAATCACAAATAGTGGTGAATCCCCTCCCCCTGCCCTTGCATCCATAACACTATTTTTCACCGTCAGCTATAAGCACTAACTGGGCATGTCAGAGAATTAAAGGAACTGGCAGCACATAATGCTTTTCCGCAGGCCGAAGTACTCTGTAAGCGATAATTAAAACATCTTATTTAGGGTTGATGAATATCATATTCCGCCATTCATTTATTACTCAGCAGCCTTTTTCGTTCCATATTGTTTTTATCCACGTAAGAAAGGTAACGAGTAAATCAGCTGACTTTTGAATCTAATATTTCTTGGACACCAGTGTATCTTGAAACTGATTAAGAACCTGTTGTTGGTAACACACCCATTGAAAAGTTAGGAGTAACACAGATAGGTCATGCCATTTCTTGTTCTCTTTGTGCTAGTTGAAGAGTTTTTGTAAATAGTAACTTCCCTCCACACACACACACACACACACACACACACACACACACACACACAGGAATAGAGAGAGAGAGAGAGGTTTTACTTGTCTACTCAGATTTTTAAAGAGTTTTGTAGCTTTAATGCTATAATACAGACTATTCCTAAATTACTTCTGCATCCACATACTTGTTTTTCATGAATACAACTTTAAATTATACAGTAGTGAAAAAAACAGTATTCTCTTTCCAGTGAGGTAGGTGAAAACAGCTAGAAAGCAATCTAGAGCACACCTTGAGATTTATTGGTGACCAGTTTTGATACTAGTGTGGATCATCCCCAGATCTTTTCCAATGTTGACATGGAAATGAGCAGGTGTTGTGGAATCCTCCAGGTGCTGACCATACTGTAGGACTCAAAGTACCTGCTCCTCTCCATGTGAACATCGATATAGAGATGAGGATCCACACTAGGATCAAAATTGGTCATCAATAAATTTAAATGTTACACTCTAGACAGTTTTCTAGTTATTATTGACCAACAGGTTGCTGTTAATTCTACAATGTTTGTGAAAATATGAGACATAAATGCCCTTATTTAAATGTTGTATAGAAATTTCCTGGTTTTAGAGTTTTTGGAGTATTCTGAAAAATTCCGAAATGTGTGATTGTTTTCTGTTGGACAAAGCTAAGCCTGGGTAACATGGGTAAGCTGAAGAAACAAGGCATTAGTAAGTTACACTGTTAAGTCTGAAGGACAAGTTTTTCTCTTTGATAATTTTCTCTCGTTGTTTTGAACTTGCAGTGTTTATGGGTTGTGAAGATCTACAATTGTCATATAAATTATTCTAAATCCACATAACTGTGCTTTTAAATAATGAGACCATTTGTGAAAAATTTTGTTGCAGGAAAATGCATTAGACGGTGAAGGGAACCAACAAGAGGGAAACAATAAAAGGGAAGGAGGAACTGAGGGAGGAGGAAAACCTCAATTGCCTCCCTCAGAAGGTGAACCACAAGATGCAGGCGGTGGTGGAGGCAGTGGTGATGGTGGTGGTGGAGGAGGGGGACGAGGGTCCACATCAGATGGTGCGGATCAGCCACCCCCTTCACGATCCGTCCCACCTCCGTTCCCTCTTTCTGCCTCCTCTGAGCCTCGAAAGCTCGCTCTTCGCACACAGCTCGCACATCAACTGTCGGCCAACTCCACAAAGCAGTTACGCAAACCCACCCATGTTGTTCGACCTACACCACCACCACCTCATGCTGTTCCTGCTACGAACCCTATACTAGATACAAATGCATTGGTTCAAGTTTTCAGGTGTGTATTATACAAGATATTTATTAATTTTTTTTCTCTCCTAGGAGTAGTCAAAACAGTAGGCTAGGGAAGAGATATTAACAGTTACTTTTTGTGATAAAGTTATTTTATGGTTGATACTTCCTAAAAATATTGGCTTGCTGCACCAAGATAAGAAACTGACATTTTGCTATCAGAGGGCAAAATTTCTCCAAAATAACTTTTTAGAACACCACATGGTACAAACTCAAAGTTTAAATCTACCAGTACCTATCACATAACTTCCCCAATTTTGGATAGACCAGTGGAATTCTTACAGGATAAGGAACAGTGTGCAAATTGCTTATGGCACTGTTTTATCCTGCAACGACCTTTCCATCAGATGCAAATTGCTGCCCATGAAGCTTTTCCTATGTTTGGCAACAGGAAGAAGTCACAAAGAGCCAGAACAGATGAATAGGGTTG